>JASSUY010045559.1:0-15147 GCA_032466535.1 Forpus xanthops
AATGGGTTCAAACTTAAACAGGGAAAGTTAAGATTGGATCTGAGGAAGAAATTCTTTACTGTAAGGGTGGTGAGGCATGAAATGGGTTGCCCAGGGAAGTTGTGAATGCTCCATCACTGGCAGTGTTCAGGGCTGGGTTGGACATAACCTTGGGTGGCATGGTTTACTGTGAGGTGTCCCTGCTCAGAGCAGGGGGGCTGGAGCTAGATGATCTTAAGGTCCTTTCCAACCGTAACTATTCTATGATTCTGTGATTCCTCCCCAGCACAATTTGTAGCATTTCCTGATTTTTCTGTTTTCAACTTTTATCCTAGTTGAAAGAGCTGTTCCAAAATTCCTGCTTACACAATAGACTGAGCTTGTTATTTAAACCAATATTCAATTCTGTTTCATTTCTGCGAATATACATGCTGCTCACCTTTTTTTGTGAATTTCACCTATGCAGTTTAAAATTGAATCATTTCAAACCCCATTAAACTTTTGGGTTTGGCATTGCATGGAGGCATCTACACAGATGTCCCTCTTACTCCTCCTAACATATGAAGACAGTTTGAAATGCTATTTCTATGGTTAACACATACTGTGATTCATAACATCAATTGTACAGAGGAGCAAATCAGGATTTTCTTTCCCTTGTGACAAATGTTCTTGCCTCATTTATTTATTTACATCAATCCTCTTTTAGAAGCATTCCAGACATTCTCATACAGGACTTTACAAATCTCATGCCAGATCCAGACTCATATTCAGTTTTCTCTACTGCCTTGTCCCTGAATATCTCACTGGAAGTAATTAAGGTGTAAGAGATTGAATAAATTAAGTAGGTAAGACAGAAGCTAAAAGAGCTTTCCAGTTTCTAAATCCAGAAACCTTTCCTCTCAGACGAGCTACAGTTTCAAGACACCTAATGCAAAGGATCAGAATCTTCATCTATCTTGTGGTACACTTGAAGGAGGTGGCCTACATAGATTTAATCCTTCATAGTCAGAAGGTGCTGCTAAATGTCCTGGGGAAGAATGTCTGATTTGTCTGAATACCCATTAGTCCTGTTGATAGGCTCCTCTGTATATACAGAACGCTTGAGTAAGTGTGCTGGGTTCAGCAGCAGCAGTCATTCTTCTCCTTCTTAGTAGCTGATGCAGTGCTGTGGTTTCGACTTTTGGCCTGGGAGCAGTGCCAATAACACTGATGTTTATAGTTACAGCTTAGAATGTTTGGTTTGACCAAGGACGTTCTGAGTCTCATGGTTTGCCAGGGAGGAGGGGAAGCTGGGAGGAATCAGAAACAGGACACCTGACCCAAACTGACCAAAGAGGTATTCCATACCACAGCACATCCTGCCCAGGATGGAAACAACTGGAGGCAGGAACCCGGAAAAGTTCAGTTCACAGCTGATTCAGGCTCGGTATTGGGTTGTGAGCAGTTGTATTCTCTTTCCTTGTATTTCTCTTGTCATTATTATTATTGGTGGTAGCAGTAGTGGTTTGTGCTATACCTTAGTTACTGGACTGTTCTTATCTCAGCCTGTGGGAGTTGCATTCTTTTGATTCTCCTCTCCATCTCTCTGGGAGCCTGGAGGAAGAGAAGGAAGTGAGTGAGTAAACTGCATGATTTGTGGCTTTAACGATGACAGTAGGCAATACTCAAGTTTAACTCAGCCATCAGGTTTGATTTCATTACCATTAGTGATGCATAACTATCACTGCCCCTAAAATAAATATGGTTGAATGTGATTATGGCAATTTGGCCCTTTCTTGCCGCAACAACTGAATAGTCTTTACCATAAGAATTTTGCTTCCTGGCCTTGCAAATTTGAAATAGAATAGAAATACTTTAATGAGCTACATGTTTTTTCCTTTAACATGCTATGAAGATGATTAAGGGACTGAGGCATCTCATGTATGAAGATAGGATGAGAAAGTTGGGGTTGTTCAGCCTGGAGAAGAGAAGGCGTCATGGAAACCTCATAGCTGCCTTATAGTATTTGAAGAGGGTTTATAGGGATGCTGTGGATGGACTCTTCATTCGGGACTGTAGTGGTAGGACAAGGGGTAACGGGTTCAAACTTAAAGAGGGGAAATTTAGATTGGATATGAGGAAGAAGTTCTTTACTGTAAGGGTGGTGAGGCACTGGATTGGGTTGCCAAGGAAGTTGCAAATGCTGCAACCCTGGTGATGTTCAAGGCCAGGTTGGACATAACCTTGGGTGATATGGTTTAGTGTGAGGTGACTCTGCCCGTGACAGGGAGGTTGGAACTAGATAATAATAAGGTCCTTTCCAAGCCTAACTGTGCCGTGATTCTATGTTTCTAATGTAGTTAACAGTTTTCTATGCAGAAAATGTAAACAAACACAATCCACACTGAAGAGAACATCTAATTCCAATGGACTATGTAGTATTAGCAAAAATTAAGAGCAGTGAAGAGGAAAAGGATAAATGATGGGAAGAATTGATTAGATGATATCAGAAGAACAAAGAGAGAAAAAAAATGTATGTGTGAGTAGACATGGATGTCATTGGCAGAGAAAGAGAAAGATAAAGCTGAAGAGACTAATGGGTCAACTATGAGATTACGAAAGAGAGAAAGAAGCTTGAAACTATGGAAAGAGTCTGTGATACAGAAAAGAGATAAAGAAACAAATACAAAAGCAGCAACCAAATAGTATGTGAAAAGAAAGAGATAACTATTATTAACTGACATCAAATCCAGTCTTTGGGAGAAAAGTTTGATAAAGGAAATACTGCAGAAGAAGCAAATGCAAACTTAGGTACCAGGATGAACAGCTAAGACACTGGAAAAAAACATATTACAGCTTTTGTAAAAGAGCAAAATTATTTTATTCCCAATAAACATGTGAGGTTTTCTAAAGTACTGACAGCTGTAGATATTCCGAGTTGAGGATATAAGTCTTTAAATATTTTCTATTTTTTAATTGTTGTTTTCTCTCAAGTCTCAGTTAAAACCTCTGTCCTTTCTTTTATGCATTAGTTTTTGATTAATTTATCTTATTTCTATTTTATGGTTGCAATTATATAGTTCCTTGGGGAAAAATGCCCATATTACATAGCAAAAAATCTGTCACAATTTGGCACAGTTGTTAGTCTTTGTTTAAGGGAAGGTCAGGAATGGAATACCAGGAGGTTTGCAGGTCAAGACAGAGATGAACTGACACAGGGCCATGGGGACCCTTGTTCGTTATTTCCGGCAGTACACCTAATTCTAATACTAGTATAGTGTATCACTTGAAATTGTGGTCCTCAAAATTGTTCATTTTATGATCATTGAACTCACCCCAAATATAGTTTAGAATTGACTTAATTAGTGAAGCTGCAAAAAGGCAACTGTGTGCTTTGATTCTGGTTACGATAGGGTGGCAGGGCTTCTCACACTAAAGTGTACCTTCACATGAAAGTGTGCCACATAAATGGGTTAGTGATTTATAAAATTATACAGATGTCACTGAATGTGCTAAGCTAATCACTACTTGGGCAACTAGAACGTTTTATATAAATATTTTTCATAACTACAGCGTATACAGAAATAACTAAACCTTTTTCTTTTGAGAAGTCTGGAACAAAAATCCTTTCTGAGACTGAGGACACAAAATTTCAAATCATCTACATCATGACTGGTCAAGAAGGCCAACAGCATCCTGGCTCATATCATCAGCAATATTTTGGCCATCTGAACTTTGGAAGTTATTGTCCTTCTGTACTTGACACTAAAGGCTGCACCTCGAATACTGTTTTCAGTGTTGGGTTGCTCTCTGCAAGAAAAACATTGAGGTGCTAGTGTGTCCAATGATGAACAATAAAGCCGGTGAAGGCTTTGCAGACCAAAACTTGTGAGAAGTGGCTGGGAGAGCTAGGGTTGTTTAGTCTGGAAAAAAGGAAGCTCAGGGGAGACCTTACTGCTTTCTACAACTGCTGAAAGGAGATTGTAGTGAGGTGTCAGCCTCTTCCCCCATATCAGTGATAGCACAAGAGGAAATGGGCTCAAGTTATTCTAGGGGAGGTTCAGAGCAGATGTGAGGAAAAGTCTTCATTGGAGTGATTGTCAAATATTGGAGCAGGCTTCCCAGGAAAGTAGTTGAGTCTCCATCCCTGGAAGTATTTAAAAGACCTGTAGATGTGGCGCTTAGAGAGATGGTTTAGTGGTGGACTTGGCAGTGCTAAGTTAATGGTTGGATTTAATGATATTAAAGGGACTTTCACACCTAAACTATTTTATAATTCTATGATTTATCTCAGAAAACAAAGATATTCATAACAATTGCTTCATTTCAACAATAGACCTTAATACTTGTTTCACCATATACGTTCTTCCATAAAACAAGTTTGAAAAAAAGAGATATTATGAGTTCTATTTATTTTGTCCTGAGATTAATATTCATATTGAGGAAGCATTTTTAACGGACTTTCTCCCATTGCAAGTGTTTTCCATTTTTTATTTACTTGATCTCTGATATAAAACATTTCTAGTGACTTCTAGATGTGGTTGAAAAAGAAGTAATTTATTTCATTGATTAGAATAAAATTTAATGAGAATTTTCAAAATTAACGTACTTACAGTGTTCTGATACTTGAAGAAACATAGATATCTGTAAAAACTCTCAACAATAAATGTTTACATTCAATTAATCAAAACCATACACCTTTTTAGCAAAATGCTTTTAAAAAGAAATAATTTTTATTTTTGGTGAGCTACAATATTTTCTGTGATTCTTACTGACCTGTTATAAGAACACTACCACAGTCTTAAACATGATGTGACAAACCAGTAACAGCTACAGCACAGCACTAAACTGAGTAACAAAAGTATGCTCTTACTAGAAATGTGATACTTCAGAAACAGAAAATATCTAACAATTTCATTGCTTCATGGAAAAGTGATTGGTTCTAAGTATTTTTAAAAGGAAACTGAAACTGTACTACATTAAAAAAAAAAAAATAACCAAAAACCTTTTGTTAATATCAAACTCAAGGCTCAGACAAAGTACATGGGACTGAGAGAAGATTTTATGAAGGTAGATCAGCATAAAGTTTTGTTTTTCTGATTTCTACTGAAAAGCAAGTATCATTCACATATATGAAAACAGGATTTATTTTTGTATATTCAGTATTGAATTTTAGAAACAGCTATCTCCCAAACTATTCCCATGTTCTTGCTTGTTATGACCATTTTCTATTTTTGAGTCATAATTACTGGACCAACAGGATTAACAGTTATTATTTCTGAGATATGATGATCAAAATATTTTTTATTTTTTTTTCTTTTTATTTCTTTTTATCATGATTTCAAAACATTTCTGCACAGATGAAGAATGAAAACTGTAATTCAACTCTGAATTCAGCATGTCTCTGAGTTCAGTTTGTTTGAAGGTGACAGGCAAAATAAACACATCAGCTCCATTAGCACTGAGAACTAATGCATTGTTTTATTTGAATTAATTAGTTCTGTGAGTATATGGAAATTATATAAGACAAAAATGCTTTTTCTTTTATTATTCACCTGTCTTAATAAATAACAGCTGGGACAGTTGAACTATGATAAACTATGGATATAAAGTTCACTGTTCAAGTGTTTCATATTGAAACCAAATTATTCTCTTCGCAAAGACAGCGACATCAGTGCCTATATAATAAAAATGGTCAGGGGTTGGTCACTTTCTGCACATTGATTTTTCTGCATGTTGATTTTCCTGCTATTTCATATGTATTAAATGAAAACATGATGCAATGTCTGATAATAGGAAAAGAGATAACCTATTTAAAAAGGGGGGGAAAAAATCTATAACTGAATAGATTTTCAAACATTGACCTTTGCTTCAGACAACAAAAAGATACAGATGACTGCATTTGCACCAGATATTCGCAAAGACTCTCCATAGAGGAATACTCTCTATCTAGAAAAACATTAATTTATTGTTATATCTGTGAAATTATCAGTGCAGTTACCAATACTTACACAGCTATCAGCAGGACAACACAGAGAGGAATTCATACTCTTGGTTTTGTTATTTTCATACTTGGTTGCTGGTTTCTGTGTGACCTTCACCAGGGCACTTCAACATGGAATTTCCAAAACATAATGAAGTACAGTGGGTCATGACCACTACCAGTATGAACACTAGCCTTTTCAGAAGCATTCACTAACTTTTCAGGTATTGATTTTGGGTACTCAAAACAAAATGCATAGCATCCAGGAGCTTACAGAGAGGGCTGGAAACCCTAGGCAGTTTATACAAATGAATTTATATTATTCCAAAGTTCAGGAAGCAGACTGACAAGGCTTGGATGTTTTTACTGATGTTCTGTATAGTTAAAGACAGCTTTAAGGTAGGAGGTTTGGTGTGATTTTTTTTTTTTTTTTTGTTAGTTTGTTTGTCTATTTGGTTTGGTTTTGTTATTTTATGAGGAGGGAATGCCCACGATATTCAGTCAGTGGCCAATGACCTCATCACAATTCTCCTGGACTCCATGTTCCAGGCATTCATAATCAAGCATCAAAACTACCAGAAACAAAATTTAGCTTGAAGCTTTTGAGTACTTCAGGTTATGTCTCTATAGGATTATGATAAATGAAGCACTGAAAGACTAAGCAAAGGACTGTCTAGTGATTGTTGAAACAGTTTCAATCACCAGCTGCTTGTGAAGGCAGAATTTGCTAGATGCATCACTGCTCCCACTATCTTCTGCACAAACCTGAAGCAAAACTCTTTCCACTGATCCACCACATTTCATTCTTTTCTCTAAGAAAAAAATCATTATTCTAAGAATAGAATAGAATAACAAATCTAGAGAATATGGATTGTACTTTCCCTCTTCTCTCCCCTTCTCTTCTTATTGTACTGCTCACAGAATACAATGTCAAAGATCTGAGGGAGAAAGGACATAAAAATGACCAATAAGTGAGTCAAGAATCTTCGATTTCTAGACCCCAGAATAGTAAAATAGCATCACAAATAGAACCATATCCTTAGCATATATATTTTGTCTATGTATCTGCACTTGTAAGACAGCACAGCTAATAATGCATATATAAGAATCTTGCCTTGTGCTTCTTAAGTTCAATACTGTTTAGCCAAGTGTCGTGGTTTGAGGGTCTCAAACTCATGCAGCCGCTCTCTCACTCACTTCCCTCTCTTTCTTCCCTCCCCAGTCCCGGGGAAATGGGAAGGAGAATCAAAAGAATGCAACTCCCACAGGTTGTGATAAGAACAGTTTAGTAACTAAGGTACAACATAAATCACTACTGCTACCACCAAGAATAATACAAGAGAACATACAAGGAAAGAGAATATAACAGATCTTCACCTGATACCTAGCCACGCCACGCATTGCCCCATCACCTGATACCAGGCTTGACTACGCAGTGCACCCCATCACCCCATACCAAGTCCAGGCCATGCCGTGTGCACCCCACCCTGTACCACCATCTTTTTGGATCTCTCCCTTCCATTTCTACATCCTGGACATGAAGTGCTCTGGTATGGAATACCTTTTTGGTCAGTTTGGGTCAGGTGCCCTGTCTCTACTTCTGCCCGACTTCTTCCTGGCTCCCCTCCTCCCTGGCAGAGCATGAAACTCAGAAAGTCCTTGGCCAGCCTAAACACTCCAAGCCACAACTATAAACACTGATGTTATCATCACTGCTCCCAAGCCGAAAATTCACAACGCAGTGCTACACCAGCTACTATTTAAAGGAGAAAAATGACTGCTGCTTCTGAACCCATGACACCAAGCAACAGCTTCTGCTATGGCATCCTTTTTTGTTCAAATTGTAGTATCATATCGCAGTCACTGTGGTAGCCCTAAATAATTGTCCTCCTTTTACTATTTACTATTTTGTCTGCCTTGTCACATCCTCTGTTCACCCATGTTCCTTTTAAACTCCTTTAAATCCTAGCCTTTTGAGTTTTGCTTGCCACAGGTATAATTTGATATTTCCAATTACTTTTGCCATCCACTTTGAAATCCATGTGTTTTCCCACATCCTTCTGAAGCATTGTTAAACAGTAATGAATACAGTATTCCATGTGAGCGCACAAAATTGAGTTGTATAAACTTTGGTTAAGTTTTCCACTTTTTTTCTCTTCCATCTATCTATTTTTGATTAACAATATATGTCAACCAAATGTTTACTTTGTGACTCACATGATGTTTTTAAGTTTCCCTGATCTTCTGCATCTTATTTAGACCCAGAAGGAAGGACAAGGTGTTTGGTTGTTTTGCTATCATATATATGATTTCTTCATTCTATGCCATATTCTCTGGACCTTGGAGTCTTTACAGAAGTTGACAAGCACAAGGGGATAGAATAGATACCAAATATTCACATCCACTCTGTAGTCATCAACATTTGAACTAGACTGCCATATGATCAGTGGACAGCTCATTTCATCACAAAACAGTGTGTAAAAATATACAGTAAATTATTTTCAGTAACGGAAAATTGTCCTCTATATTTATACAAACAGTGACACCAAAGCTACTGAAAAACTCATGAGCTACTGAACAAGGCTTTGATCACTCATTAACTCTGAGTTACCTTTTATAGCCTTGATTAAACTACAGATGTGATGATCTGAAGGAGGAAATGAATCAAAAGCATTTACTTAAACATACAGACTCACTAGAATCAACTCCTTTGCTCATCAACTTCAGCCATGGCTTAAAACATACCCTGAGGTTGGGTCTTCATCATGCAATTGAGATCTGTGTAGAAATACTTGAATTAACACTTTTTGAACATGGCAGGCTTCCTAGCTGTCAATGAACTTTACATAAGAATACTAGCTCAGTCTAAACTAGCATGGTTGTGGAATTATTATCTTCTTTGCTTAACAGCCTTGTTGTGTATGTTTTCTGCCAGTGTTTGTTTGTTCAGGTAGCCTGGTACATTAGCAAGGTAATTATACTTTAAGTCCTAAAGGAAGATTGATTATGGCTGGCTTCTGTTTTCTGTCCTGTGCACTACGTACCTGCAAGAAATTCATATTTTGACTAATGAGCAACCTTCAAAAAACTGTGGTATTATCTGAGCGTAATCAATTTTTTAGTGTGAATAATGAAGACTCAGACTATAAAGGATTCATCTTATATCAAGACTTCACCCTCCATCTGTCCTAGACTATTATTACATTCTGAACAAACACAGTATAAAACAACAACCACCAGAGGCATGTATTCATGTGTGAGTTATAACTTTGCTCCTATTTTTCAGTCTCTCGGTGACTGATCCCTCAAGGAGTCCTCAATGGAATGCAGGCTGTTTTGTGGGTTTTGTTTTTTTGGATTTCATTTTCTTAAATTCTTTTCCTTGTTTTCACTTAAAAAATTCAATCAGGCGAATCCAGGTGGTAATCAAGCCAGTATGAAATTGTTTTCATGGAATAATTTCAATGGATGTTACATAGTAATTGCCACTCTAACATTAGCATTAACAGCAGAGATAATTGACTGAAGTCACTGGCCCTAGTCCAAGATGATCCTGTCTGTTTCCTATTTGAACAAGTAGAATGTACTATTTTGACTTGACATTCACATACATTTGTAGCAGTGAGCACTTAAAATAAAAAACAAAACAAATCTTTTTTTAAGATCAAGTCAGAGACACTATGAATGGTTTAGAAGTGTTAACCCTCTGCTTACAGAAACACAATGTTAGCAGAATACTAATTTCTATAGTTTCCTACAGTAGTTTAATTACCTTTGAAGAGACAAATTAGCACATTTTAACAAAAATCTTATTCTGGGGTTTAGTCTCTACCTCCAAAAAGAAAAAAAAAAAAAAGAAAGAATGTTCAGGGCATCTTTGCTATACTCTAGTCCTGTTGCAGAACATTGATATTCTTCACACAGAAGAATGTGGGGATTTTGTAAACTTCAGTAACCTTTCTGGCATATTGACGGTGAGCTACACCTGCACAAGTTAATTTCCTTTCCCAGGAACTCTCAGAATGGGGTTGCTTTAGCAATTATTTAGATCACTGAGTAGCCCTAAAATTTTGCCTTCTTTTTCAGGTTTAAAACTATAAGCACTTTCCATAAAGCATAAGGATGTATTTACATCCTTAGGGTTCCATGGAAGTTCTTTAAAATCAGAGGCTACTTAAACAAAGTTTTGTGATGACACCTGAAGAACATAGAAAATATTCATTATGTGGCTGACGTCTTCTGTATTAAATTGAATTTGAAGAAAGTTGTGGATGGCTCAGGCTTTTCCCTGTGCACATCGCTGATTTCCACACGGATGACAAAAAAGGGGTAATAAATGGACTATTATAATGTGACTGACCAATTCTCAGAAGTTTCTGTCTGCAAGATCATGCATGCAGATTTTTTGGAAAATGGCAAACTTCTCTGGATTCATAAAATTGTTCGGGTTGGAAAGGACCTTAAAGATCATCTATATCCAACCATCCTGCCACAGACAGGGACAAATTCCACTAGCCCAGGTTGCTCAAAGCCGCATCCAAGTGCCAGTCAGAATGAAATCACCAACTTTTAATGTTTCCCAGCTCTTCTTGTCACCATTTGCCATCCAAAGACCTGAATTACAGAAGAAACTTTTCCAAATGGAACTAATTTTCCCCACTCAATTCTAAGGGCCTTAATCAGGTCTCTTGTGTTTATTTTCACTGAGTAAAGTAGCTAGAAGTGGACTTTAGCAAGAGTAAAAGACAGACTGGTGATCACATAAGGCATCATCAGACAAGCATATGGACCAGCAAAACTCCTTGTTCTCTTCCTTTCCTGCTTTGGTGCTTTTCCCTGAACATGGGATAGAGTTTTCAGGTGACTCCAGTTAGTTTATCAGGTCTCCTTCATCTGTCATTATTCCTCTATGCTCCTTTCTGTTTACTGAAACAAGCTTTTAATCACATAATCTAACTTGAGCAAACTGACAGAGACAGCCTTTCTGCTGGTACAAGAAAAAAAATATTACCTCTATTCCCAAGAGGTCTTTGCACTAGCCATATCCTTCTTCTCACTTTAGGCTCTTATTTCTGCAATTTCTTTTTCATCTCCCATTTGTCATCTCCAATGCAATGAATGCTGCTCACTGCCTTATCTAAAGCAATGGCAGATGAAGAAACTGTGTCTGTATTGGAGGACGCGTCCTCAAGGTGTGATCACCACCAGTGTTTTCAGCCCTAGGGAGGCGCATATGCATTGCCTACAGCATGAGACCTGGATGGTTGCTATTAAAGGACTTCATTTGGCTTCATCAGTCAGAGCTGGGGATGATGGCCTTTGGTGCATATCAGCACTGCAGTTTTTTTCTGTGACCAGCACCTGCCACTGGATCATTTTTGCTTTTATCAGTGCACTGAATCATTTTAACTGCATTTCTCATGCTTATACATGAAGTTTGCATCACTCCTGGTCATTGATATTCTCTGGTGCCAGATAAGTAGGAAACCAGCTGTGAATTTGCTTTTCAATATTCTCTGCTTGGCAGGAAATCTCTCACACTGTCTGCTATTTCTTGGCCTTGATTCACTTTTCTTATAACCACTGATACTGCCAAACAATGCTTCCTCCCATGCTGCTAGTCTGAAAACTTCTGATAGTACATGAGAGCAGTAAACATTGCTTAAAAAAATAAATAAATTCATAGAGAAGGCACATTGTGACTTAAAATCAATCTCTTAAGTGCAAGTGGTACAGCATTTTTTTTTTAATGTACTGTCTTTGTTATTAGGTGTAACAAACTCTCCATCCAAATTCTTTTGCCAGCACGCCTACATCAGTTAGGATCATGAGAAGAAATTCCAATATGTGCATTCATACAGACAAGTAAAGCTGCTTTGTTGGAGAAATTCTTTTTAGAGGCACAGAAGTTGTAACTACTGGTAGAGTAAATCCTGCCCAGCACTGAAATATAGTTAGGCATGTTTTAACTCTTGCTTGAGATATATTGTTTCTATTCTTACTAGCACCTCTGTGAGCAACTCTCAGGCATATTCTGGTATTTAAAATGCACAAGGACCATCTCCAATAGGGACTATCTCCAATAGCATACAGTCATAGTGCAGAGGCAGAGAAAGTTTATTGCCTTAGATATAGATTGTTCTGTGCCAACTAGCCTCTGCTCAGGAGCATTCCCAAGCATGGCTACTAGAATACATGCAGCCAAAATGCCCCCCACAAACAGCGTTCTCGCCGATTTAATTTTAGTCTTTTCCTTGTTTATTTCCTGTTGGTATAGACCATGCCATCATCAGGTGGGTCCTGCAAAAAAGCTGATCTGTCAAAAGACACTTCTGTGAGCTGTGGAAAAATCCAAATAAGTTACTCGTCATGATACATTGGTAACGTTTGCAGACACATGCTTATATGTTTGAAAATACCATCCCTTCTTTTTGTTACAACAGAGAAATTCTTTTTGATCTGACAGTTAAAAGCACCTATAGCTATAAAGCAGGAATTAGAACAGCAACAAATAAGAGTTTGTGTTGAGCTGTTTGTTTATAGGGATCTGTCTTAAGAGCACAATCAGCTTCATGTAACATCTGGCCTTTCTAGAAGATTTGGCAGTACTTACAGTTTACGATTGCTCAGAAAAAATATTTTTTTTACTTATAATATTATATTTCTATTTTATACCTATTTATGTTTTCAAACAGGGACCAATTATTAATTAATTTATTGACTCCATTTAGAAATTTCCTTTCACTTACAAAACATTCACCAACATGGAGAAAAAGACATACTTAAGAAAATATCGTATTAAAGATGAGGAAGCCAGTTTTTTAGCTTCCTTAGTTTTAAGTTTTGGATGTCATAAATTTTATTGGTTTGCTGAAATACAGTTTTCAACATTTACTGAAATTACTGAAAATGGAAAAAAATCACTTTTTTTCCTAAAAATTAGTGGTCACTGTGAGAAAGTCGACTTTCCATTTATCCTGGAAATGGCTTCCGATATCTGAAGGGGGCCTATAGGGATGCGGGGGAGGGACTTTTCATTAGGGACTGTAGTGAGAGGACAACGGGTAATGGATTCAAACTTAAACAGGGGAAGTTTAGATTGGATGTGAGGAAGAAATTCTTTACTGTAAAGATGGTTAGGCACAGGAATGGGTTGCTCAGGGAAACTGTGAATGCTCCATCACTGGTGGTGTTCAAGGCCGGGTTGGACATAGCCTTGTGTGGCATGGTTTAGTGTGTGTGATGTCCCTGCCCATAGCAGGGGAGTTGGAACTATATGATCTTGAGGTCCTTTCCAACCCTAACTATTCTATGATTCTTTGATTCGATAATTTTGCCCATGGCAGGGAGGTTGGAACTAGATGATCTTAAGGTCCTTTCCAACTCTAACTATTCTATGATTCTATGATTTTAACCATTGTTTTTATGAAAAGAATGAAATAGAAAAAGTTTTAGATTATGCAGTTAAATTTCAGAGTTCCATCATGACAAATAAACTGAAACTATTTCAACTTACTGGCTAAATTCTCATTTCATGCAAATGAAGAATCCAAAGCAATTATTAAGTGATGATGATTTGAACCTAAACTTAAATTCAAAGGCAACATATTTTAAGTTTCTCGAGCAGTACGGAGATAATATAGTCTTTTAAAAAAGCAGTTTTATCAGAAGTATGATACAGAGATTCTGTAGCTACAGCTAAAATGCAAATGATTTGCAAACAATCATCTAAGTCCTTGCTACTTCTTCCTGAGTTGTCCTTTCTGCGTGTTCCTCTTGTAGAATTTTTGCCTCCTGCTGTGAAACAATCTATCATACTACACAGAGTCCTTGTTCAGCCTATTTAGACTGGATATAGCATAATTTAGAATGGAGTATTTCCCTTACAATAAATTTTAATACTACTTTATTTCTCTTCAGTAGTGAGAAAAGCATCTGTGATAATAAGACACATTTTCCTTTCAGTTCTTGCCTCACTGAAAAGTTAATTATGCAAAGAGAAAGAAAAATCACTGTAAAGACAAGAGGGTTACATAAAAATAGTAGACCATGTCAAGAAATACAAAAGGACCTGCAGTGGATATATCATTGTCATGGGTTCAGCAGCAACAGTCATATTTTTCCTGTTTCCTCCAGGCTTCCCCTCCTCCCTGGCACAGCATGAGACTCAGAAAATCCTTGGTCAAACCACAACATTCTAAACTGTAACTATAAACACTGGTGTAATCAGTGCTGTTTGAGGCTGAAAGTTGGAAATGGCACTGCACCACCTATTTTTTGCTGGAAAGAAAATGACTGCTGCTGAACCAATGGCAATCATAGAATCATGGAATAATAGAATGATTTCTGTTGGAAGGGACATTAAAAACTAAGAATTAATCCAGTTAAAATTAAACTTGGCCCAGTTAGAATCAAACTTAGCTAGGGATGTGGAAGATAACAGGAAGGGATTCTGTAGGTACGCAGTGAATAAAAGACAGATTAAGGACAATGTGAGCCCTCTCCAGAAGCTCTTGGGAGAACTGGCTATCCTGGATTTGAAGAAGGTTGAGGTTCTTAATGTCTTCTTTGCCTCAGTCTTCACCAGCAAATGCTCTGACCACACCACCCAAGTCTTGGAAGGCAGACACAGAGACAGTGAGAATGAAGATGCTGGGCCCACCATAGGAGAGGATTTGGTTCAAGACCATCTTAGAAACCTGAACGTATACAAGTCCATGGGACCTGATGTGAAATAAATTCATGGGTCCAAAGGAGCTGATGAATGAAGTTGCTCAGCCACTGTCCATCATGCTTGAAAAATGGCTCGGAGCAATCCCAGAAACAGCTATATGTTGGGCAGAGAAGAGATTCAGAGAAGCTCAGTGGAGAAGGACTTTGGGGTGTTGGTCTATGGGAAAATGAACATGAGCTGGCAGTGTGCTATTGCAGCCCAGAAAGCCAACCATATCCTATGCTGCAACAAAACCAGCATGACCAGCAGGTTGAGGGAGGTGATCCTGCCCCTATATTCTGCTCTCTTGAGACCTCACTTGGAGTATTGTGTGTAGTTCTGGTGTCCTCAAAGTGAAAAGAACATGGAATTGTTGAAACAAGTCCAGAGGGGGACCACGATGATGATCAAGTGTTGTGGTTTGAGGCGTAAATCAATCTGCCTGCCCACTCACTCCTCCCAACCTTCTTTTCCCCCCCCACTTTACGAGGGG
>JASSUY010045562.1:0-41119 GCA_032466535.1 Forpus xanthops
CTGCCCACGGCAGGGGGGTTGGAACTAGATGATCTTAAGGTCCTTTCCAACCCTAACTATTCTATGATTCTATGATTATGTGCTTGTACCAACTTTAACACTTTGACACATCCTAACTAGTCAATTTTCAGTCCAATTACCACAAAATGTGCTAATTTGGCATAATCCCAGTTTCTTAAAAATCAAAACACGGTGTAAGACCGTATCAATTTCCTTGCTGGAGCCCTATTATGTCAACAGCTTTTACATTTATCAGTCAAATCCATAAACCACACCTATAACTTGCATCCCCTAAGTTCCCAAGCAGCTTTATGGATTATTTTCCATAAACTCATGAGACTTAACACTTAACTAGAACTCTTCCTTTGTTTTTAAATGATCCTTGTATGTTCTATTTTCTTATTCTGAGGGCAATAAGGAGCTCATAGGACTGTAATTACAAATATCAGATTACTCCTGGTTCTTGCTATTATTTTCTCCCAGCCTATGGGAAATCGGCCAGATTTTCCACGTGAAGGAAGGTTAAGTCTAGAAAAAGCGGAGAGAAACTCCTCTTTCCATGCTTCTTCATACATTAAACCAGGTGGTTACTCTCAAGGTATGTGTGAGTTTTGTAGAGACCTGGAGAGTAACTCACCTCATCAGTTAACCAAAACAGGCCAAGCAGATGGTGACGAGCAGAGACTCCTGAATCTGTCCCAAGTATAAAAGACTTTCTGATGAAGAAGGAAATAGAAAGCTGAGACAGGAAAGAGTTTATTTGTATGATGGGTGCTCATATATAATTTATATGCAATAAATGTTTCTAGCTATTTCATTAGTTGCAAATAAAGTGATACAAATGTGCACCACTTGGAGCTGATGCATGGTGTGTGCCTGGGGCTGCTTCCAGCTGAACGGTGGTGGTTCACATGGGGATGATTTAACACTCCAGCAGCCCTATGCCAGCTACATTACAGCTGAAACCAGGACACCCTACTATCCAAATTCTGCTGCATATTAATCCCTGGAGCAGATGCACTTTTTCAACCACTCATAGCTTGGCTTATTAATTTAAACAAAGATTTCCATTTAAACTATCACATTGGCCCCAGACTGTGGTGGGTAAAGAGCCAGCAACTATTTGTATCTCACAGATTCTGCAGGGCTGGAGAGCTCTGGGATAAGGAACACAACAGACATGTGCCTGGAGCAAGGGGAGAGAAACCAACTTAAACCATCACAGCATTTTTTTTATCTTAGTATGTCAGCTGCTTTTTCAGTCAGCAGAAACCCATTCATATGAATGAAATTCAACATAAAATTAGGGAAAACCTAAGGAAAAGGCACACCACATGAGGTACCTTGATGGGCCTGCCTCTGTCAAACAGAGCCCAGGGGTCACAGGACTTTCCTGGCAGCTCATTTAAACCCTGGGATCATCTCCAAAGCTAGCAAAGTTTGTGGACAGAGGTCAAGGGAGGGAGATCCCCACTGAGAAATGTCCACAGGGTGCAGATCTGTGGTTCAGCCCCTCACTGAGGCCTCTCATTTCATAAGTTCCGTTCTCCTTCCAGAACAAGTCACATTAGCAGATAAGGTCTTCTCCTCCACAGCCTTGTGCAGAAGAGAAGGATGAGAAGGCAGCTTTCCTCAGGCAGGGGGACATCAAGCAGTGTACGCGACAAAGTGCAGAAGACTCATTAGGGAACCATGCACTGAAGAGGTAGGGGCTTAGCTGTAGTCATTAAGTGTCTCTCTGTTCTTCCTGATCCCATTGTGGGCCCAAGCCGTGCCTGCACCCAACACCAACAGCTCTGAACTTACTAGATTTTGCCCCTCTCCTTGCAGGGATCCTTGCTTTGGGTTGCTGAAGCAGAGAAGCATCTGGTCCTTGTCACAGAGGAAGAACTGTTATGTGGGCTCTGGCAGCACCCCAGTCTTGCTTGCTGCCCACAAACCCACAGCCTGGGAGCCAGCATGCTGGGGCTGGTTACATGATAAATGTTGTCCTGTGATCACTTTTATGTTCCTGTCCACTACAGATTGCAGCATATGCTCACAATGTGGGCTTTATACAGAGGTATAGCCTCTATATATCCTCTGAAAGAAAGCAGCTAAGCTAGCTGTAGCATGCTTTTTTTACTTGTATAACTACAGAAGAGAGTTTGGGGTACAGGGGTATTACTAATAAATCACCATATGATCAGTATGTCAGTACTTCAGTGCTTGAATCCAACCAGCTATGGGGAATTTGTCCCTTGGTAGCAATCAATCTGCTGTACTTAAAGTTTCCTCACCAGATCTTCAGCTAGCATAAACTAATCAATGCTGTTCCAAGTCAGCGGAGCATAACAGCTCTGCATGTCCCAGTGTTCACCCTTACAGGTCTCTTTCTCCTTGGCAAGGACATAAAGGTTAAATTATCCTTTGCTAAGCACACAGGATATGTCAAACTAACTGCCTCCTAGTTCTTTATGCATACTAGCCTTTCTTATCACCAGCCCAGCCAACACCCCAGCACCCTTCCAGGTGGAGTCTAATTTGGTCCTCTGCAGGCAGCAATTCCACTGCAGTAGCCTGTGACACTTCTTCAAAGCAGATGCAGCAGAATGAATTCTGTGAGACATCCAAGTTTTGCCATGTACCATGCAGAGAGAGGGCTCTCCTCCTGAGGGGTAGTCTGCCAAGCAGTAGCAAGGGAGATATGCAGTCTTGTAAGATGCTGGGCTGCTGTTTCAGAGGGCTGAGTAACATTACACTGGAGAAAATAGGAAGAACCTGGAGAAGATGTCAACAATCTGGCTTTGGCTAATAAGATGGCAATCCTGCTACTCAGGGAGGGGCCGGGGCTATATCTTAGTACAACAATCCCCACTCGCAGCTGTATCCTATGTCACCAATCAATAGGATTTCTGTGAGGAATTTTTCCTTTCCCATGAGGTGCCTGCTGACACAGCTTCCTACCAGAAGTGACTTGGGATGCAGCTCACAGAAGTCCAAATTTCCTAAAGAAGGCACCATTCCCACCTAAGCCCCAGGGGTCATCTCTGTGACTCAAAGCCAAGACTACTGGCTGCTGGAGTGGGGCAGAAGCCCCAAGATGGTGGGGGAGAGAGTCCAAGACCTGTGACTGCTGATGCACATACCAGCATTTACAGCAGGATCCCAGGATTACCTGAAACAGGCTTGTGCCCAAAACCTGGTACTGAGTAGAGGCTGGAGCTGCCACTTAAACAACTTTGGTGACTAGCACCAATCTACAAGCTCTGTTGAGAGCTCTTAGCTCTCAAGTTAGTGAGCTTTCTGGGACTAGCTGTCAGCACATAGCGCTCAGAGCATGTTGCCTGTGGGTACAAGTTCCCTGAGGTCAAGCTCCCTGTGCCACGGGGACGTGGGGCAGCCAAAGCCTGAGATTGTGAAGGAGATACCCTGTGCTGTGATGTGCTTGTATGGCTAGCTGGACAATGCCACCACCTTCGAAAGGCTCATTACACTGATCCCCAGAAGTGGGTCTGGCTCAGGCAGATGGACTGTGAGTCATGTTTCAGGTCTGCACATCGATTCTCTCTCCTTTTCAGATTGCAGTTAAATGGCATTCAATTTTCCAGGCCATTGCCTGTTGTCTCACCACGACAGAGGTTTCCTCAAAGGGTCCGTATCACCCCTGCTCCTTACATAGGGTCCTCTTCCTCTAGAGGTATGCCACAGACAGAAAAATCACAAGCCTAGCAGCCACTGCTAACAATTACACTGCTTTCTGGTGACTTGTGAAAAAAATCCCAGTAATTCACAGGAAGGCCCTGGCTACATTAGCAGAAGCAGTGGTGATTGATTATTGAGTGCATTTTACAACTCTGTTCTGCCAAGCTGTCCCTTGCTTTTTATCTGTTGTAATCAGACACACGTCTCTGACACCTTTAGGAAAGATGCTGGGATGGTACTGAGGCCTCTCTCCCTCTGCATGCCTTCCCACCACTTACGGTCTGCTTTCCTGTTCCTCCTCCAAGGAGGCTAAGAAAAAGCAATGCACTGGGTTTTCTAAACCTGTAAGATTCTGATTTCCTTCTAATGGCTCACTCACGGGGTAGGCTGAGCTCCAGAGCTCTCATTTATTCTCAGTGACGGGTTCTCAAGGCTACCTTTGAACTTCTGGGGTGCAAAGCCTATTTAGACAGGGTGAGATTGAGGTAGGCAGGAGAAGCAGGGATGTAAGCTTCTACACTGGTTTCTTTCAAACTTTGCAAGCTGTTCTGAAAATGTATGGTGTAATTTGGGAGACTGATATGCTGAACTGAGCAGAAAGTTTTCAATTACCAATATAAAAATGACTCCCTAAGAACAGACATTCATTTTGCTCTCTCCAACTGTTCCAGCAAGACATCCCACTAGTCACAGCATGGTTTGACTTTGCTTCATTTGACAGCAGAGTCCTTGACTGAAGGGGAACAGTTGTGGTCTGTGTTAGGCCTTGTTGACTGACTGCTGGAAGGAATGCATGGCACCAGCAAGCACTATTCCCAGCTATACTCAGGTATTGACTTTCTTGAAGCCTGGTCTAATGAAGAAAACTGTGGAAACCTCCCCAGCTGAGGGGGGTTTGAAGAAGAGGAGTACAGCAGCTAAGGAAGGCAGTTCTGTCTGCTGTTTATCTGCCACAGCTTGGCCCTGCAGTAGTCAGTTCAACTGTGATAGGTCACAGTATGGGAGAGTGACTCTTATCCCTGGAGCAACACGATTCCAGCAAGCATTAAAAGTTCAGAAGAATTTCTCTATCCGAGAGCAATGGAAGTTCAGCACTGGTGTCAGGCACTGAGCCTGTTTGATGTTGCTACAATGCTCCTGGGTCACAGTTTAAACATCTCACACTGTGTTGCTGCAGTACAGGCAGCTTCCATAGTCAGTAACACATCTGCTGGAGGTAGCCAAGGATGCAGCCATTCTTCCATGGCTGTGACTTCTCACAGGTCCCTGTTGCAACCAGTAAGTAGGTTGATGGCAACTGCAGATGCCATGAACTCCTTGTAACTCTTACTAAGACCCATCCAAACACAGGGCATTGGCTACCTTCTGCAGCATCTCCCTGCCCTGGGCACCGCAGAGCTTGCAGGAGCTGGGTTAGGAAAGAGGCTCCAGGACCAGCTGGAGACTGCCTTGGTTCCAGCTGTTTAGTCAGGTAAGAGGTTTCTGTGCCTGGAGGAGAGGGCACGCTGGGTTGCTGTGACTGGAGCAATAGCTGGGTCAGGAGGAAACAAGGAGTGAAGCTGTTGAGGGTTTGCCAGGATGTCCCCTTGCTGCAGAGCCACGGGTGGGGAGCGGTGGGGAACCGGGAACCGCTCTCCGTACAGGGTAGGAGGCAGCGCTTTTAGGCCCTCACCCACTGCCCCGTTTCCTCGCAGGACCCCCGGAGCCATGAGGCTGACGGAGGACAAAGATGGCGGCACCACTGCCTCCCTCTGGCCGCGGAGGCCCCGGGACAGCGGAGGCCCGGGGAGGCGGGGAACAGGGCGGTGCAGCCGGCCCGGCCCGGCCCGCCCTGCCGCCGGCCTGTCGCCTACAGCCGCGGCCTTGCTCTGCCGTCCTGCCCGGACAGAGCGGTAGGAGGGGGCTGGGGCGTTGCGTGCGAGCTCGGGGAGAGGGGCAGGGGCGGCCGCCAGCAATCGCGGAAATCCGGGGTCCGCTCTCGGGGCTGGGGGGGAGGGACACGTCCCCGGGACCGGGACTGGGACCGGGACCAGGACCAGCTGCCCCGGGGCGCCCTGAGGCGAAGGAGGTGGTGTAGCGGATCTTCCTGCCCGCCGGGGGGACCCCAGGGCTGCAGCCCCGCTGGGCTCAGGCAGGCGGGCCTGGGGAGGACAGTGGAGCTCTGCCAGGAGCCCAGGTTCTCAGGCACGTCTGTGAGGAAGCGGCAGGTCTATGGTCGCACCAGGAAGGCAGCCCATGGTTGTCAGGATCAGGTCGGTCAAGGGTGAGACAGCCCCGTGATCAGCAGGCAGGGCCATGATTCTTGCAGCTTCACCTTTGCCACTGGAGAGCAGCACTACTGGGCTGCTCCTGGGCTGAGTTTAACCAGGCTCTTGGGTACGAGGGAAAGATGTAGGGGAATGGCTATGCATAGCTGACTGGGGCCATTGGGGCCTGTAAGTGGTCTCAGAGTCCTGACAGCAGCCTTCTCTCTCAGCCCATCCGCTTTGTCTTCACACTGTACAGAAATACGGGCTCAGGAGGGACTTGCTGTAGAGTGATTTAATTGCTGTCAGGTCTCAGAGGCTATTTAAGGGAACAGAGACCTGAGACAAGACACTGGGAAGGCAATATGGCATGAGAGACCTGGGGGTAGGGAGTGTCAGGCTGCTTATGAGGCACCCTGGAAGGGAGATGGGCTTGGGGGTGAAGGGGAGGTACTTAGACCACCTCTGGAAGATCCCCAGAGGCTGGGTAGTACTGAGGGGTTCACTTAGGAGCCTGGTGTTGAATAAAGGTCAGATGGCAACGCTGTAATTACCAGGCAGATCGGGAGGGATGAGACAAGTTTGAGGTCGAGCAGGTGTCTAGCAGGTTGTGGACTTGTATTCCATGCCTGGGTGCAGGAGGGTAGCCGTAGTGACCGCAGCAGTGCTCTCTCGAAGGTGCCGACTGGTGGTATGAAAGAGGAGAAGCACAAGTTAAAAGAGGAATGTAGTACTGGAAGCAGCATCCTTATTCCTGAAATTGCCTTTTTAGTCCAGGACATGTGCCTGGCTGACTGCAGCTAGCTGGGGGAATTGTGCGTGGTTCCCTCTTGCCAGGTCTCCTGTGTCTTCTGTTCGGCTGGCAGCTGCTGCAGGGACAGAGAGGAGGCTTTTTTCCTCCTGTGTAGGAAAAACTTGTTTCTTCCTAGGAACATCACTAGTACGTGCTGGGAAGAGGATTCCCCAAACAGTCAGGCAGGGATGGCATCTTGGGATGTTGAATGGAGAGCTATAAATCAGCAAGCTGCTAATTAAGACCACAGGAGGCTGGTGAGTTACTAAAGACCTGTGTTACTCTTTTCAGAGCTCTGGGCCATTAACAAGATCCCTGGGACCTACTCAGAGCACGTGTCTCTCTCCAGGGACATAACTTGTGAGCGCTCTATTTTGGGCATGTTTTCAGAGGTGAAGTTCCCCGTGCCCTGGGGCCATCTGGCAGCCAAGGCCTGGGGATCTTCAGAGGGACACCCTGTGCTGTGCTTGCATGGCTGGCTGGACAATGCCAATACCTTTGACAAGCTCATTCCACTGCTCCCCAGAGGTAGGTCTGGCTCAGCAGGATGGTTCTTGTGTTGCAGGGCTGCATATCTGATACATTCTCCCTTTCAGGTTGCTATTATGTGGCAATGGATTTTTCTGGCCATGGCTTGTCATCCCACCGACCTGCAGGCTGCCCCTACCATTTTCTGGATTACGTGAGCGATGTGCGCCGGGTGACAGCAGGTGGGCAGCTGAAGGGCCCCTTGAGAGGCTGTTTGTGCAGAAGGTGCTACATTGCTCCTTAGGACAAACAGAGAGCATTTGCTGCCAGGAGAGGGGTTGGGTTGGTTCCCACTGCTTCTCCCCAGCCTGATGTAAGCTGGTGCTTTGTGACCACAGACTGAATAAGCAGTCCCTTTCTCACTATTTTGTGAGAGGAAGAAACAGTAAGAAGCAAATGTTTCTATCCTAAAAAGCAGTAGTAGCAAAGTGGTGAATGCAGCTAAATAGTTTTGCCAGACTGGCATTTTGTAGTCAGTCAGTGACCTCTAACCAGTGTTAGGTGTAAGTTGGAGACTCTTCTCGTTCTGCCTGATGGCAGCTGGCTGCTTGCATTAGTATCATACAAAGAAATCTGACAGCCAAAGTGTATTGGGCTCCTAGTAACTTCTGTTCTAACTGTCCACCTGTATGCTGATCTTGTGGGAGGTTGGGACATGCAGTTTTGCATCCCTCATTCAGTATACAAAGAGCCTCTGGAAGTTCAACAGTATCAGAGGGTAAAATACATCTTTCAGTGAGGTGCATTTCAGATGATGTACCACTGATGAAGCAGTGTTTTTCCATAAGCCTCTTTGGGTTCTCTAAAAATGGGCTGGAACCTGGTGTGCTAAATGATGCAGAGAGCTTTCACTTGGGATAATCATACTTCTCTCAAGGCAGCAGATCTGGCTCTGTGTCCTCATGGCTTTTGTGGAATGCCCTGTAGCAGGATGCTCTGTCCAGGTCTCTTTGGCAGATGCTGCCCAGTTAGACTGCTTTCCTTCCTGCCAGTCCTGTGTCTGGCAACGAATGGGAATTTGCTGTGGTTTGTTTGCCATATAGAAAGAGATTGAGAGCTGCGTGACTTAACTACTAAGGAAATGAGGTGGTGGAAGCTCTCTTTCTTTAAAACTGGCCTACTTAGCCACCTCATTTCAGGATTAGGAAGCAAATTAAGTAGCAAAAAAGCCCTCCTGTGAGAAGGGGCCCGTGTTGGTGGAAAAGCTTCAAGATGCTGCTGCTTTCGTTTCTAATGCACCTCTGTCTGTTTTTGTCTGTTGCCACTTAGCCTTGCAGTGGAGACGGTTCACCCTGATGGGTCACAGTATGGGTAAGTGGCTCTTGTCCTTGTAAGCTGTGAGATTCATGGAAACAAGAGTAGGTAATTAGCTGACAAGACATACTGCTAGGAGCTGGATTGGAAAATTTATTATATGGTGTCAATTACCAGGTTGTTGTTTGAGTGATTCAGAAATCTGTGTCCTTGTTTGAAATACCTCTGCTTTCAGCATCCTGTAGTACAAGCAGTGGTCAGTCTTGCTGTGGACCTATCTCCAGCCCCAGGAAGGAGTAGCAATATGCAAAGAGGGGTGCTCTGTGGCAGGAGAATTCACAGCAGGCCTTCCTGCCTGGTTCCCACAAGGCCACAAAGCCTGGGGAGAGCAGGGCCCTTCTTGGTGGTTCATGGAGCTTGCTGAAGGGAACCAGACTCCAAGCTCTATCCCATTATGCTTGGGTTTTGCCACAATTTAGGTTTTGCTCCGCAGTTGTGTGCTGTCTACAGCTCACAGAACCTGTGCACCATAGTGTGTAACTAGTAACTCCTCCTTGGCCTTTTCTGCCTGAAAGGAAGATGGATATGTCACAGGACAAGTGTCCAGTTGGCCAATAGCCTTGCTCTCTGCCTGCCACTCTAGCTGGGGCTTTGTGCTTTGGTAGTAAGTGCATTTCTGCTTCTAAGGCAGCTCCTGCTGTGGGTGAAGGGAGTTTCTGTTACCAGGGGTGGGTGTGTCTGTGTGTGTCCTGGGTGTAACAGAGGACTTTTCTCTCCTTGTAGGTGGAGCTGTTGCAGGAATGGTGAGTAAAGCATCCTTTCTTCATGGGATTTGTGATTTCTGCAGGTGGAACAAATAGGAAGGAATTGAAGAAACGAACTCTATGGGACTTGGATTACAGGGGAGGAGAGGCCCTTCCCTGACTCCCTCTCCAGTGCAGTGGGATGAAGACATCCCTCAACACTCAGCTTTTCTCTCATATTGTTTCATGTCTCCTCAGTTCTGTTTCCTTTATCCTGAGATGGTGGACAAGCTTATCCTGCTGGAAAACCTTGGCTTTCTGCTGGCACCAGAGGTTAGATTTCACATGTACTTCCCCCTTATTTTTTAAAATAAAAAGTAGATGTTTGGGTCTTTTTTTCCCTTTCTTTCATTTGCTCAGAGAAAGCACTGATGTGACCTGTTCCTGACAGTTCACACAAGTCTCGGTGCTCTTCCTTTTGGCTGGCACAAATCTGCTCCTTGTTGCATGGACTGAGGTCCCTGTGGAGGGTGGCCCTTGGGAGACACTTGGTAGTGCTCCACATCCTACAGTCCCTTAGCACTGAAAATCACTTGTCTTTGCCATACCCTTGTGCAAAGGGAACTGGAACCTCTGTCCAAGTAACTGCCAGCTGTCCTTTTGCCAATAGCTTGTTAGTGACCTGGGTATATTTCTTTTCCTGTTCCTGGCAGGATGTAAAGCTACATTCCCAACCTGACCTTATCGCTACCAGATGTGGGCTTTGGTTGGCAAAAGTGCACAGAGGCCCAGGGTCAAAGAGACAGTTGTCCTCAACTCAAAAGTGAGGCAGTAAGGGGTAGAAAAGATTGCAAGGGCAAAAAGTTCTTTACAGCTGTGCTTAGCTTTCCATTCCTGCCTTGCCTTTTAAGTATTGCTGTTCTCTTTCCCCCAGAAATGGGCATTTTTAATATATGTCCATAACTGGTAAGAGTTCTGAGGGATATTGAAGGGTGAAATGCCTTTTTCTACCCTTTGATAAGGGGTACAATGATTCAGAAGTGGGGGATTATTCCTGTGCCCCGTCTCTTTGTTTCAGGACACTGAAGCATGGCTGAAATCAAAGCGATTGGTGATCGACACATTACTGAGTCTTGAGGCAAAGCAGCAAACTCCCAGAGCACGGAGCCCTGAAGCAGCATTGCAGAGGTCAGTTCCCATTTGTCCTCTTCATTTGCTGCTTGCCCTCACCTTGGACAGAGTTACAGATGTGTGGATGAGAAAGGGAAACTATCTCTGCACTTCCTCTTTCAAGGCCTCCTGGAATCTCACCAAGACCTTTTGCTTCTGCAGTTTCTTCCTGCTCTTTTCTGAAGCAGCCTGAGAGCTCGCTGTCACCTTGTCATGCCATTTTCGCTTCGCTTCCTCCCTTTTCCAGCAGCACAGTTTCTCTGCCATGTCTCCCTCAGGCTCTTAGAAGCAAACAGACATCTGACAGCAGAGGGTGGGGCAATCCTACTGCAGCGAGGAGCAACTGAGACACCCACTGGTAAGGGGCTGCGTGGAAACAGGGCTCATCCCAGTGCTGGGCCAGCCCTGCGTGTGGGATGGGAGCAGTGCCAACAGCCATTGTCTTCCACAGGGTACAGGGTGCCCTAACTACAATTTCATGCAGCCTGAATGGGAGCAATTAAGTCTGGAGGCAGAGCTCTCCATTCCCAGCAACTGGGTTTGGTGTCCTGGAACACCAAACGAAAAGAAATTAAGAAAGGAGAAATCTGAATTAATCCTAATCCTCCTGTCTCAAAAAATCTTGGGCAGACCCCAAAGGGAAGGAGAAACAGAACAGCTCCTGCGAGACATGAAAACCTTCTCTTGTTTTTATATTCCAGGGCTGGTGTATAACAGAGACATGAGAGTCCATATGGTGAGCATTGCTCTTCTGACGTGCCCCCTGCTGCTTCTGAGTTCTGAGCTTATAGAATACTCAGCCGTAGTGGAGGTCCACTCCCTGCTTCCACTCAGCTGGTTACTTTCTGTGTCTCCAATTCCTGCCTCTCTTTTAAATGCTGCTGTTAAAAGAGCCTCAGACATTGACTCAGCTTACAGAGTCACTGGAAAATGTTACTTATTTTTTTTTCCTAGCAGTTCCTCTGCCCCAGGGCCTCATGGCCACATTTTCCTGCCGTTATAACTCTTCAGGCAGCAGCTGGATGGATGCTATCTGTCAGCTTGTCAGGTCACCCGTATAAGAAGGGGAGAGTGAGGAGCAAAGTCCACATGTTTGATGTTTTGATAGCTTTGTGCTGCTTTTGAGCAAGCAGGGCCTCCTCTACCTGTGCCATTGCCAGGGTATGAAAGCCAGAGTAGTATACTGTCTCCTTTTTAGTAAAGGGATTTTTAAAGCTTTTTTCTGGTATGAGATCATTCCCATATGTGCTGCATCTCAGCAGGCAGCATTGCTGGCAGCCCTGAAATGCAGCTGGACAGAAGGAGCCTTTGCAGAGCCAGCTATTCTTGTGCGCGGCCTGCCTGCCTGTCATGTCCCAGCATGGCAGCTTTGGGGCCACAGCCACTTCTGCCTTAAGGGCCACTAGTACAGCAGGGGTCGGGTACACTCTCTGTTCCCAGCTGCTGTCCCTGACCTTTGCTGCTCTCTCTGTCTTTGCACCTGCAGCAAAGTCGAGAGTCCCTCACAGTGGAGCAGTGCGTGAAGCTCCTGAAGATGATCCAGGACCGTGTGCTTATCATTGTGTGAGTGAGGCACAACCCAAACCAACCCTTGCTGCCTCCCTGCAGCCCTGGGTGGAGGGAGTAAAGGTTAGAAAGGAGTCCTCAGGCAACCCCTGTTCTGCAGCAGCCACTCAGACCTTTGGGCCAGTTGGCACAACAGCACAGCCTCAAATGTGAGAAGCATTTCCCAGTTCCTTACCACTGCCCCAGGCTGGGCAGGCTCCTTGAGCAGGCAGAGAGCAGGTGGAACATCCTCCTTCCAGCCTAGGCTGGGCCTTCCTGGATGACTGAGGAAATGACAGTCCTACCTTGTCCTCCTGCCTTCACGATCCCAATCCCATAACTTTCTGTCCCTTGGCCCTACAGGAGGGGCCATCCTTGCAAAGCTCTGACCCTCCACACTGTTCCTGCTTGCTTTGCTCCTGGCCCAGCTCTTCCCCAAGTCACAGCATCCCAGCCTCCCTCCTTCTCCAGACCCAGAAACCTCTTGCCCATGCAAACAGGTAAAATCAGGGCAGCCTCTACCTCCTCCAGCTGGTCCTAGAGCCTTTGGCCATACCCAGCTCCTGCAAGCTCTCCTCTTGGCTGTCCAGGGCCAGGAGAAAAGCCGTGGAAGGTAGACAGTGGTTTGCACAGAACCCCACAAGCTGCTGAGCTGTCTGTGTGGGTAGTTGGTTCTGTCCTCCTTGGCATCTCCCCTTGGAGGGCAAGATGTGCAGGGCCATGGCTGCCTTGGTCTGTGTTGTGCCATTAAAAGACTCTCTAGGAAATAAGAGGAAGTGCTAGAAGTCAGGAAATGAAGAGCAGTTTTGGTATCTCTGGTCTGCTGAAATCATAAGATCTTAAGGATATACCTGCTTGTCCAGAAATGCAACATCATGGTGAGGACAAGTCCTCTAGGCCATACAGAGTACATGCCTCTGTGGTTGGGATGTCACCCTGTTCCATCAACTGCAGTGGAGGAGGAGACAGCATGATTGTAACTCTGCAGGTCTAATGCTGGCTTCTTCAGGAGGACTGCGCTGGTACATCCCTCTCCAAATGGGGCACACCCAGTTTAAAACAGCAGCATGGAGGGGAGAAAGGGACAGAGGGAAGATGTAGGTGTATGGAAGAAAAGGCAGAAGATGTGGTGGGGCTAAAGAATGATGTATTAAGAGACAGCACTTGGAGGGGAGGAGTATCTAACCAGTCTCCACTCTGATACTACCAGGCAATCACCTCAGGGTTTGAACAGATTGACAGAAAATAGCTGCTGCTTTGACTGCCATGTATGACCCTGTATCCCTGCTGTTTACAAGCAGCTTAGAAAGAGCTCTGTTACCCCACTGTCCTGGGGACAATGCTTCTGCCCAGGACAGTAGCCAAGACAAATGCAGACACACTATGCTGTACTGAGCCTTGCTGTTGCTTTTCAGAGCACAAGATGGACTCTTGGTACCGTACAAGCTGGACACCAGAAATAGCTTTGTGAAAGACCTACAGGAGGCATTTGAGTCTACTCTCAAAATGGTGAGAGCCAACTCCATCCTTGCACCTCTACTGTGTGGATTCCCAACCTGGAAGCAGCAGCTCACCTTGGTGGGCAACCCCCACTAGGCAATTTGTCCTGAATGGCACAGCCCTCACGCTGTGGGGAAGCCAACTTAGCCTCTGCTGCCAGAGTCACAAGTTAGAACTGCACTCCAGACCCAGCTCTTCCCTAGTCCAGTCATCCTAGCCCTGTTCTGCCTTCCCCCCACCCCACAGCTTGTCTAAGGGAATGCTTTCCTGGTCCACATCTTGTGTCCTTTCCTTCCAGCACAACCAGCTAATAGAGGTACCTGGGAGTCATTTTGTGCACCTGAACAAGCCTGAGGTGGTGTCTGGGATCATCAGCAACTTCCTGACAGCACAGAACACCAGAGCCAGGCTCTAGGAAGCCCTCACGGCTGAAGGAGGCCAGGAGAATATAGAGTTAAAAAGCAGGCTCTGGAGGAATTGTCACCATTCTTACCTCACATCCAACATCAGTTTCATGATATTCTTTCCTAACCTTGGCTCACTGCAGACTGGATGCAGGTCTGCCAGGGGCTCCCTGAAGTAAAGCTGAGTAAAGTACCTCAGTTGTCAAAGGCAAAATGAATCCTTCACTTCTAGCTCCTGAAGTACAGGAATAGAGGCCCAAAGTGGCCTTTCCCTTGCTTCCTCCCAGCTTGCACCCTGAGATGGGTGGCTCATCTCACTTCCTCCGTTAGGATAGTACAACCAGTCTTATCCTAGGATTAGAGCTACTGGAAAACAAGGAAAGTTTACTGCTTCTCTGCTTACTTCCATGGATGCCCAAGCTCAAAGGCCCTTTGTGTCTCCCTTCTAATGTGAGACCTGCTGAAAAAAAAAAATCACCTCTTTTAAAATACAGCTTAAATAAGAGCTCACCTGAGCACAGGCAATTTTAATGAACTCCTAGGGAATGAGTCACTAATCCTCTGTGTGAAGCAGTGGGGAGAATTACTAATAATGGAAAAGTTGGCAGATTATTTCTGTCCTTCTAAATAAAGATTAATTTACTAATGTTAACCCTGTCTTCTTGACTCGAGAGGAGAGTGAATCTCCTTTCTTTTGGGATGCTTGCCCAAGTAGCTAAAACACGGATCTTGGAAGCAGTAATTTTTACAAGCAGTCTGCTTTAGTTGAGGCACAATTAGGATCCATCTGCCTTCTAGTTAAATCAATGCAAAAAGCCAACTGAAGCAAGCAGGCCTGGCAGTCTCCCCATGCAATGGAGACTGCATTGGCAGTGGGTTCTCCAGGGGAGGGTAAATGCGTTTTAACCCACCTCAGTGGAAATTCACAGTATTCCCACCTTACATTTATGGTTATGCTGATATGGAGGCTGCAGGGTGGTAATGGGCCCTTTCTGATCACAGTGCATAGGGGTGATCCACTGTCAAGACCAAAGCTGCACAAAGGTTCTGTGGGCAGTGCTTTTGCACTGCCCCACAGCTGGATGTGCCTGTTGCCACCCTTACCTCCTCTTGCTGGCTGACGACAGGTTGAGAGAAAACAGGCCATAGAGAGTCTGGTTGCTCTCTCCACAGACAGGCTGCCAGCTCACCTTGTTCCAGTTACAGTGCTGAACATCAGGTGTTCCCAGAGCCCAGTCTACATATGGCTGTAGGGGTCCACTCACAGCCACAAGACTGAGCACCTCAGCACCTGGCTGCAAGGAAAACACAGAGGGAAGGGGCAGACCCTGTACCAAACCACCTTCCTTGTGATAATAGGTCTGGGAACTTCCCAGATGGGCTTTTCCAAAGGTCACTTCCCTTCTTCTGTAACTCACCCCCAGATAAAATGTGCAAAGGAGCACCAGCATAAAAACCATGACTTTTACTGCCACCCCAGCATACAAGAAGCTCCAGGTCTTCCCAAGCAGACCAAAGGGGAGAGAGAGACATCCCCACATTTTAAGAACATAGCAGCAGTTCATTTACAGTTCTTCAGCCATTCCTGCCCCTAAAGAGGCTGTGCTGGGTCAATCCCAGCTCTCACCAAGCTAGAAGAGGGCCTTGGACAGAACGGAAATATAGGTTGTCACAGGAAAGGCCCCAGCCCCTTAGCCTGAGCACCCTGTGAAGTGATGCCACAGAGCCAAATGATGGCCGGGAGAGCAGGATTTCACCGTAAGAAACTCCTCCTTCAGCGACAGTTGCTGGGATCTCCCATTTCAGGTCCAAGGGCAGGGACAATCTGAAGATGCCTCAGTTCCTTGAAATCATCTCTCCTGCCCTTTCCAGCACGGGCATCCAAGGAATAGCTCAGCACAGCTTAGTATGGCCGAAACTTGCGCTGGGCTCGCATTAGCGCAATCCTTTGCTTGTCCTCCTCAAATTTCTTCCTCAACTGGGCGATGTCTAAAAGAGACAGAAAGAGAACAGGTCACATGGGAGCAGCAGGTCTCCCTCCCCTGGGGAGCTTCACTTGCACACACCAGGAGGGGCTCAGTCCTGATACACTTCCCAGAGCAGGTACTTTTGCACCTGGGCTAAGTGCCAAGCTGGGGCTCCGGAGCTCTTCTCTGGCAGTGCTGCAGCTCCCTCTTGGGGAAGGAAATGGCTAGTTTTCCCTTTGAATTACTGCTTTTGTGCAGGCTGAAGAGACATCTACTGGAAAGCCACGATCTGTGCACTCTCCCATAAAATATGCAGCAGCCCTTTCTAGAAGAGGTGGTGGCAAGAGGCCCCGAGAGGTGGCGAGGCTATGTGCACAACCACCCAGCAGACTGTTCACCTGCAGCTGATGGATAAATGACCATGATGCAAGGGATAAGAGCCACAGGCAGTGGGCAGAGGAAGCTTGGACACTCACGTTCTCTCTTGGTCTCACGATGCTGCCAGGCGTAGAAGTTGAGCAGCTCTTTGCGGGCCCTTTTCCGTTTCTCCTTCTCCAGCAGGCGCAGGTTGGCTGCCTCTGTACGGGGTAGACCAGGCTTTCGGCCCCTTCGTGTTACCTTCACCCAGCCCTCCTCATCCGGAACACCCTCCTCCTTGGCCGCTTTGGCTTCTTCCTGTAAAGACAGGAGTGAGACAGCTCGGTGCAGATGGGCTGACAGCCAGCCTGATGCACAGCTCCCCCACAAAGCTACAGCTCCTGCTTCGGCACAAGATTTGAAGGCAGGCATGGAACCAAGAGCAGGCATTCAACTCTCTATCAGAATACCGTACACAAGCCAGGACCCAGTTTATTTGTGTATATGTACTATAAGCCCTGGATGGAAGGGTCAGGTGTTGTGGACCAAACCAGGACCTAACTGCCCACCAGCAACTGGGAGTAAAACAACCCTGAGAACCAGCATGTTTCCCACCACCCTTTTCACTGAGGCCAGGACACTGAAAGATCTCTCTTCCTTTCTGTCATGGTTTAAGGCCCTCAAATAGTTCTCTCACTCACTCCCCTCTCTTTCTTCCCCCTACTCCCGGAGGGATGGGAAGGAGAATTGAAAGAATGCAACTCCCACAGGTTGAGATATGCACAGTTTAGTAACTAAAGTATAACACAAATCACTACTGCTACCACCAATAATAATACAAGAGAAATACAAGGAAATAATACAACAGCTCACTAACTAATTTCCACCCAGCCAGACAAAGCAGTGCACCTCATCACCTGATACCAAGTCCAACCACGCAGGGCACACCCCGCACCCTTCCGGGTCTCTGCCCTCTGTTCTACATCCCGGGAAGGACCTGCTGTGGTATGGAATACCACTTTAGTCAGTTTGGGTCAGGTGCCCTGCCTCTGCTTCCTCCCGGCTTCCCCTCCTCCCTGGCAGAGCATGAGGCTCAGAAAGTCCTTGGCCAGCCTGAACATTCTAAGCCATAACTATAAACACTGGTGTTATCAGTGCTGTTCCCAAGCTGAAAGTCAAAAACACAGCACTGCACCAGCTGCTAGGAAAAAAGAGAAAAAATGACTGCTGCTGCTGAACCCATAACACTTTCCTCTCCCCAAATAAACTGCTTAGCTGGGTCCCCTCCCCAGCCTGGCCTCACCTCTTCTATCTTTTTGTCATAGTCTTGCATGTAGGCATCCACCTCAGCCTTCAGCTCCTCCTGATCCACAACTGAGGCCGCATAGCTGGCGATCCACTCTGAGGAAGAGGGCAGAAGTCAGCCATAGCCTCTGCTAGAATCAAGCCCTGGTCTGATGCCTTTGGGCAGCTCTAGAGAGATCTGCTGTGGGGAAGGAGACGCTGTTCCTATTCTGTTCAGCTTCCCCACACCACAGCTCAACCAGGTTGTGGCCCAGGCCATAACCAGAAAGTGACAGGAAGAGTCTGCAACTTTCCTGAGCAGGAGCACACTAGCATTAAGCCCAAGAGGTGCAACACCAAGGGCTGCATTCCTGCCAAGTGGTCACATCTGAAGTGACACCCTGACACGTATCAGGGTGTCAGCACTCAATAACAGGTGCCCATTACTGAGTCAGATTCTGTTTTGAGTGTAAAACACAGAGTTTCTCTGAATTTATGCAATATTGAAAAGATGTTGGAAAAAACTGCCCTTCCATTCTACAGAGCCACTCCCTTCTCCCATATGGTCACAGGACCAAGCTACAGCATCCACTACAAGATTGTGTAGAGTAAAACCTGGGTAGTGAATCACTAGACACCTCCCAGCATAGTATAAAATGGTAAGAATTAATCTGGGACATGCAGGGTAGGATTCAGCAAGGAATAAGCATAGTTCTTCCCCAGCACTAGCTAGCAGAAAGATAGCCAGGGCTGACTTACTCTTAACACCGGTTTTCACAGGGTGACTCTCTGTTGAGATCAGCAAGGGACCTTCCTGTGACAGAGCCTTGGCAGCCTGGACGCCAGCTGGCTTCTTGAACACCACATATGCCACTCGAAACCCCTGAAAGTAGAAGACATCTATGCCAGTCAAGATACACCACAGAAACTGGTGACGCTGCAAAGAACTGCACTACAACAAAAATCAAACCTCAAGTTGCAGTGGCATAGCAAAAAGAGATAATGCAAACTTCAATAAGCAATCACATCACCCTGTGCCCCCAAAATGGTTTCCCATGTCTCATATTTCAAACAGTATCCTCCAGTGCTTATCATCTTTTCCATTCTAACCATTAGGATTCCCCTCCCCAAAGAGCTTTACCGTTACAGTTTCGCAGTTGAAGAACTTGGACTTCACTTTTTCTTTCCTCTCTCCGGGCCCTGGCTTGTCACACATGTCCACAGACTGGACATGCCCGCAGCGGCTGAACAGCCCGGACAGAGAAGCCTTGATATGGAGAACGAGAGAAAAGAAGTGCTACAGAAAAGCAGAGGCAGTTTCCCACCCCACTCTCTCAAGGTTGCCCGGCAAGTCCCCAGCCCCTCAGCCCACCTCCACCCCTAGGCAAGCCACGGTTCCGGGCTCATGAGGCGATATCCGCACCCTTCGCGCCCCCCGCCCCTCCCGGCGCCAGCCCCACTCACCGGGGTGCAGTACGGGGGCACGTTGAGGACGAAGAGGGTGCGGTGAGGGGGGTGCGCGGTGCCGGCGCCTTCCCGTAGCTGGTGCTCCTTCACCAACAAATAGTGGGGAGAGCGCTGCAGCGCCCCGAACTTCACCGCCAGAGCTGCGGGCGAAGCACCGGTTAAAGACCCCGCTGCCGCCCAGACCCCACTCCCGCTCCCTCCCGGGTATCCCGGGCCCCCTCACCCGTGTAGCCTGCCGGCGCCTCCCCCACCACACGTTCCACGGCGGCTGCCATCTTAGCTCGACGGGAAGTGGCATGGCGCGGGGCCCGCCGGGAGTTGTAGTTCCCCGCGGTGGCACGCCGCGGCTAATGGCTGCGGCGGGACCGTCAGCCGTGAGGGACCCGACCAAGGCCCCAGGGTGGTTTAACCAGCAACTTTCCCCACACAGAGAATCACCCTCTATAAGCAAAGCGTGTTACACACTAGCACTTAGTGTAACGGTTCTGAAAACGAAGACCTCAACTGCATGAAACAGGCACTGTGCTTAATCATACGGAGACAAATAAAGGAAATTTAAATATACATAAAACCATCCAAAGATAACTGTAAAAACATCCGTTTTTAAAGACTTATTAATCAGAAAAAAAAGATTAAAAAATTACCTTTACAGAGAAACTTGTATTTATGACTGCATGGAAGACAAGACCACTCCAAAAATAAAGATACTGAAGGAAGACACATGTACAATAAAGCAAGCAATTATATGGACAGTTAGCTCAACCGAATATCTAAGTTAATGGATATTATCAGCAGAAACAGTACATGCAAAACCCATGAAAATATACTAAACTTGCAAATTGTGGCATCACTTCACAAGTCATCATGTTTTTGAAAAAGCAAAGGAAAAAAGAACTTCTACAGTAAATTACCTACCACATGTCCTGGGCAAGAATACCAAATTAGTGCTAGCAATCAGCCTTTTGTATATGAGTTGATAATCTCTTAAAAGGCCAGAAAGCAAGTGAACAAAAAGTATACCAAGGGGAGATTTAGATTAGACATTAAGAAAAAATTACTTACTAAGAGGGCGCCGAGGCCCTGGCACAGGTTGCCAAGAGAAGCTGTGGCTACCCCATCCCTGGCAGTGTTCAAGGCCAGGTTGGATGGGGCTTGGAGCAACCCACTCTAGTGGAAGGTGTCCCTGCCCATGGCAGGGTGCTGGAACTGGATGAGCTTTAAGGCCCCTTCCAAACCATACTGTTGGGTGTGATTCTATAATAACCATGCTGCATGAGGGCAAATGTGCTCAGAGTTGAGCTCTGTGGAATGCAGACAGCCAGGAGAAAATGCGGAGATGCAAGGTCACCTCCTTGAAGTAGGAATAGCTGGCTACTCTTCTTTCAATGCCAAGCAAAAGAAGCCACACCATGACGTATTAGAAAACTAAGGTAACTTTAGAGGGCGGGCTCAGAATAAAACAGCAATGCACACCAAGACGCTGCTGCAACACAAATCATGGAGTGTTGTTTAGACAATCACTTTCTTCACCAATTATAAAATAAAAACACTCCCATAAGTCACAGAGAACAAAGCAGTTCTTCAAAAGGAGTATGCTAATGTCATAATTTCTCCCAGATAATCTAACACAATGCACAATTTTAACAGCAAGTTACAGAAGAGATCTTGCTATTTGACTTTTGGAATTTATATGAATCTATTAATATAAAATGCTTGAATGTCTCTTTCAGAAGAGACAAGGTACAGAATCATAGATCCATTTGGGTTGGAAGGGACTTCAAAGACCATCTAGTTCCAACCCCTTACCATGGGCAGGAACAACTTCCACTACACCAGACTGCTTAAAGCCCCATCCAACCTGACCTTTTTCTTCTAATTAAGTGGCCCTTTGCACTGAGAAAGTCAGTTAATCCCTCCCTTGAGGCAAGGACATCTGCAGTTACAATGGATGTCTCTAAATCTCCACAACTTTCTATCTAGCCAATAAGTACCCTATTTCATTTAGAAGAGGCACACTGATTTCACAGCCGTATTATTTTTCACTAGAATAATTTTCTTAATTACTAGGCTGTCAATAACAAAGGCCATTTTCTTTTCTGTGATAACAGAATTTAAACTAGGTGGGGACACAAATTTCTCCCACTTAGTAGCAAGAATCAGGAACTAGTGTCAATAATCCAGATTAAAAGGCATATAAGGATCAATTCTCTCATCCATATACTCCTCTTGCTCTTCATTACATTATCAACTTTAAAGTCTCTATATTGATACATAAGCACACTTCATTGGAACTCTACCTATTTTCAGTTGCTTCACAGCATCTAAAAAGGCTTAGAATCCACTCTGTATAACAAACGTTTATTCAGAAACAGGTAATACATTATTTTCTCCAACCTCTAACGTTTCCTCCCCTTCCCCCATTTAATTTTATCAATTAAAACACAAGTATTTGATGGGCAACCTAAAAAAGGAAAACCATGGCTGTCTTAGATCCCCTCCCCTACAAACATCTGTTGTTCACACAAAGCACCCTAGCAATAACTGTGTCGGTGGCTTCCAAACCAAAGAGAGTACTCTTTTTTTTTTTTTTTTTTTTTTTCCAAAGACAAGTCCTGCCAAGTCCTCAGTTATTTCAATGTCTAAAAGTGATACAGTGAGATAGAAGAATGGTTTGCACGAGCTAGATAACAGCAAAGAGTTAATACAGAATGAGAAAGAGAACGAAACATAGGACTGATTGCAAGAAATGAAATCCGGACCTATAATGGTTACAGAGGTCACTGAAGTTTAGCAGAGCTGAATAGAAAATGGATTAAATTAATCTCCTAGCCAGAAGGATCAAGTTCAAACCCCAGTTAGATTCTGGAAGTAGCTCTCAGCTTTCATCTCTTACAGTACAATTTGAACAAATACAAATGAATGGAGCTACTGAGACTTCAAAATATCCGCGTCAATTATGCTGCAGTAACAAAGGGAAGTGTTGGAAGTGCCATCTAGTGGCCTGTGGCTCCTCACAGATACTGGCCCAGAGAACAACCTTGCTGCTCTGCACGGGACTTGCTTAATGCTCCTCAACCTTTGTGATCCTTAGAGTGGAAACTGCTTTTCTCTTCAAAAACACACTCTGAAGTCATAAAGTGCTGCAAGCATCCTCCAAGTTCAGGCATGTGAGTCCACACAGCTGCCAAATATTGCCCAAATGACATCTCCCAAAGCAAGTTCTCAGGTGCAAGAAAAGACTGCTTATTATGTTTTAGCATCTGAAAATGGCCCCAGCTCCTTCTTTTTTTTATAGGAGAGTAGGTAAGTTAGAAAGGAAAAAAAAAAAAAATCACATGCCTGCATCAGCAGGAGAATGCAATACACTCTAATGGGAATGAAACACTTTGATTTTCACTAGCTCTATGTAAGGACTGATTTTTATTTTTCAGTCTGGAAAAGAGCAACTGACCCTGACCCTACAGGACTAATATGTTCACTGTACAAATGCAGAGCCTTTCCCCGCTCCCCCGCCTCACTATAGAGTTAAACCCTCCCCCTCCAGTAGGGGCAACAGGTAGAGCACTTATGCATATGTCCTTTCTGCCTTATGCCTCTTTTGGCTGCTATACATAGCAGGAGGCTCAGTTTTTCACACTTCTCAGTTACAGCTGCTAAGCAGAAACATGTCCAACAACCAGAATGAAGTAGTATGCCACCAAACGCAAGTCAAAGATGAAAACCAGTGCTTCCTGTACACAGCCACACCTGACTTTGTACCCAGTGCAGCAATTTCAGACACAACGTGGTACTCTTGCTTGTTGATAACCGAGGGGATGCACCTTCTAGTTAAAGATCAGAAGAAAAGAAGGAGATCACCACTCCTTCCCTCAAAGTCTATGTGCACTTTTAATGGCCACTAGGGGCTTTGGAGGAAAGGATGGAGTTACATGGTATATGCTTGGTAATACATTACTGGCAGAAGGGGGAGGTTATTTTTTTTTTTTGGAAAAAAAAATAAATCATGGAAGAAAACTCCAACTATGAAAACAGAAAGTACACACACAAGAGGGAACACTATTGTACAGTAAGGTAGTGATCATAGAAAACAAAAAATTTCAAGGCAGGCAAATGCAAGTAACATCTGCACTCCTGCACTTTTCTTTCCCCAGCTTAAATGGGTTTCCAGTCCACTTCTTGCTCCCCCTTCTCAGAGTTTGATTTTAAATTCTGTGGGCTGCACAGAGGCAGAGACCCCTGAAGATTTGAAGAGTGCCTTCAAGATCGTGTCAGGGTCCACTTCAGCTGGGGGATTTGAGGAGGCGCTTGCACTTGACCGGCGTGATTCCCCTTCCTTCTTTACTGAAGGGGTATCGCTCAATCGGCTGGAGGATAAAAATACAAAAACAAAAAAAATCCAATATCAGAGATAAAAGTTTTAAAGGGCTGGGAACACTATGGAGTCAAGCTGTATTTCCCTCACCTCTAACACGGAGTGGCACAGAGAAGGAAGATATTAATGGGATAATAACTTGCCAACAATTTTCCTCCCCTCAGGTTCCCCTCAAAACAGAGCCTGCAAATGTGTTTGGTTCCTCCCCAACCCAGAGGACACTTACAGCAGTATAGGCTGGTCTGAGGTGATCACATTCCCATTCATATGAAGATTGCATTTCATTGGTTGACCTAAACAAAAATATAATAAAAAAGTCATTTTATCAGAATTGTGGTAAAGCAGTATTACACAATATCACTATCAGAAATATCACACAACAGGGAAAGCAAGAGTTCCACATATTGGGAAAATGTGAGAAAGAAAAGCCAATACACATTTTATTGCAAAATCACAGAATAGAAAAGCCACCAAAATACTCAGTACAATGTGAACAATCACACTAACTAAGAAGTCATGTAGGGGTACAAACTCCTTAATACAAGGGTTTTGTACCTAAAATGTGGGAGACATAAGAGGATTTCCCATTCTCAGCTGCCTAGTCCTCATCTGATGATTGTAACATATCACTCGTCTAGAGAAAGAAGCAGCACCTATTTCCAGCTAAAAATTAAAAGCTAATTTCAGTCTATATTTACAATGGAGGTGAATCCAGATTAAAATCCCATTGTTCAAAGTTTATGGAGAAGCCGGTACTAATCACTTTACAAGTCAAATTCAATATGTCTCTGGTGACACCCTGAGACTTCTGAAAATACTAGATTTGTACTTTGCAAACAGCTATTCTGCAAGCAGGTCAAGCCTTTGTAAGAACTATCTAACTCTTGGCACTGAATTAGAAACAAAACAAATTTCATTTGGAAATTGGAATAGTGGACTCCAGGAACCTGCCTCTACCTTTGAGCATTCTCTTTCTAGGAAAATCTTTTCATTCCACTTAAACTGCGCATATATTTAGCTGGTTGCACAAGAGTATTACATTAGTTAGCTTAAACTGATTTACTGTCATTTCCTCTCTCTTGATAGCATCTGAGATGCTTTTAAGCTCTCTGCTGAGGTGGCAAAAGTTGTTGATTTAGCTATCTTAAATGCAACACTGGCCTTGAACTTACCATCTAAGCACCTGTTGTTGTATTTCTTATATGCTGTGATAGCATCTTCTTTCTTCACAAATACTACCTCAGCCACTCCAGGGTGCACCAGACGGGCTCGTTTCAGGGCACCACACACACAGAACAACTCCTGAGGGCAAAGAGTTAGTCATGACCACAGATCACATCCAAGGTACCACTTCGACCAAAAATACTGGTTAAGAAAGGCTCAGTTTCCTAATTGCACCACCCATCATGCTTAGTAAACACATGGCAGAATCTTGATGCTTGTCTGTTTGCTATAGTATAAGTACTTTGCATTAGTAATACAGGTTGCACAAGCAGAAAAGTTCAAGGCCAGTACTCTACACTGTTTATCACACATGAAGATCAGGCTTATTCTCAGCCTGCTGAGAAAGGAAGTGCCAAAACAATTTCGATGAGGGCAAGGAGAAAACCAAGCATCATTTGGGGGAATTCTAGTGATATCAGGATTTTGTTCCATCTTAAGCACAGACTTAAAACCAAAACCCAAACTGACCAGGAACTTTCAAAGCTTTTGCAAGGAAAGCAAACCCATGTCACACCCCTCTTCACTACATTCACCACAGACCAACCAACTTATCAAAAGGAGAGTAAGGGAAGAAGCATCACTCCTCCACAGTTTGGCAGTAAGCAACACTCACAACGATGTCTTCCTCTGTGACTCGAGGATGCAGATTGTTAACTGTCATCTTGGTACCTTCCAAAGGACTGAACGCCAGCTGCCAACACAAACAAATGCATCCCATAAAGAGGGCAGCAGGCAGGACAGCAGAGAAAGCATTACCAAAAAAGTCACTAAAGTGAAGTCCAGGAAAGTCTGTACACACACAAAGGAGAGAGGTACAGCTAGTAACGGGAAGTACCAATGGTCACAAAAGCCCAGCTCACCTGATGGTGATAAAGAAGCCCCTTTTCCATGCTAATTTCTCTCTGAAGCAACTTTTCTCTTTCATTCCCAAATATAACACTTAACTTAATCCACATACATATGCCCACACTTTTAAGTCCATGTCTGCTTCACTCTGCATTAGCCAGCAATCCCCCAGATATGGTATGCTGAACTTGACATGCCTAGGAACACCTGGTGGGTTACCTGTACCCAACATCTGGCACTTTTGCAAAGCAGTTACAGCCAGGTTGTCTAAAAATTGCCTGAGAAGTCTCATGAGTACAGCAACGAGTTGTATTTGAAAGAATCCTGTTTCTTCTTGCTAGCAGGAGTGGACAGAAGACAACATACCTAGTAGTGTTAAAACACTACTCCTAGGAACATGGAAGCCACCCAAAGAGTGTTCAAACAATTGGACCCTCCCTGCAACATGGATTCCTCCAGGACTACGAGCTCTCTCACGCTAGACAGAAATGTTGAGAGAAGCAAGATGCGCTACCTGAGAATTCCCAGTTTCCCAATAAACTCTGAACAAAAGAATATTTAGATAAGTTTCAAATTCTTGGGACATGGGCTGCAGTTATCAGAATAAGCTTGATGGAGTCCCAGAAATACTAGTGGAAGGCATGTAGAAATAAGCTGCTCATATGACCAAGGAACAGCAAGTTTCATATCATAGAATCATAGATTCAGATGTTTCAGAGACTTCCATGAAGAGCATCTCACACTTCCCTAAGCTCACCTCAATGGGTGCTAGTTCTTTTGGAGGCTCTTCTTTTGTCACCAAGGTCCGGGACATGTTTGCCAAGGCCTTCGTTCGCATAGGAGAGGGAGGTGCAGGCGGAGCTGTGTATGTATCATTCTGGACCACTTTAGTCAGGGGAACAGTCTTGGACAGAGAGAATTTATTGCCACTCAGCCCAGTCTAAGGAAGAAAGAAAGTATCTCTGAGAGCTGCAGGCTACAAAACTCATCCCTCTCTTTGAAGCACCAACAGCAGGAGAGTATTACTAGCATGCACTAAAAACCGCAAGTACTTTCCAGCATCAAAACCACTACAGTGCTTGAGAGTTTCAGCTTTGAAACAGAAATCAACTCAAGTTTCTGGACATGAGCATATAAAAGTATGTTTATTCCCAGAAAACATTTCCCTCACTTAACAAGCACTTCTTACTTTCATATTCTTTTTTAAATGAACTTTACCAGTGTGATTTGAATTTGAAAAGCTCCTTTTATGCAAAGATTTTCAACTACTTTACAAAGTGTTCACAAAAAATGCTCATTAACAATAAGACTGAGCTGTACAAAGACCTAGTACAAAGAGCAATATTCCAGAAGCACAGAGTGTAACCTTTCTACTTGAAACGACCAGAGTTTAAAAAGCCAGACTAAAAATCGTGTTTGGTAGGTGCTATGAACTCTGGGGAGAACACATTTACTCCTGCAAAACCATAAAAAAGGAGACAACCCATAAGGCTGTTTTTTAAGGATCACAAATGCCAGGAGGTGTATTCCGAGTACCCACATGAGAAAAAAGAAAATGGGATAATCACTGCACTAGGCTGCCTGTGTGACGGTAAACCCACATGAATTTGTTTTTTTTCAGAACCATAGAATGATTTAGGGTAAACTTATGTCCAGTCCTCATGTCTGAAGCAGAGCTAACTTCAAAGACACATCAGGTTAGCTCAGTACACCCTACTTTGTCCTGTTTAACCCTGAATATCTAGGAATGGCAATTTCACAACCTCTTTGGGTCCCCATGCCAGATACTGATCAATATTCTGAGAATTGCATGACTGCTGTGTCCATCCATCCATCTCCCTTTTTTTTTTCCTGCTGCAACACAGCCTTCTCTTCTCAGTCTTAAGAGACACTGCACTCTCCCCCTCTCAAACATCATGTGCTGCAGCCCTCTGAACACTGTTACACCGTTTTCCATCTACCAGTGTCTATTTTTATCACAGAGTCCCAAAATAGGCACAGAACTCCAGGTGCATTCCCAAAACACAAAACAGGTGGGAATAATTATCTTCTTTGATTTGCTGGCTATGATCACACTAACATACAATCTACAGCTGGCCTTCCTTGCTGGAAGGACATACTGCTAACTCGTTCTTTGTATACCACTCAGCAGGACCCCCAGGCTCTTCCCTACAAAAACTGCTTTCTAGCCAGTCAGTTCTCAGCTTAAGCTGCAGAGGGTTATGCCACCACAAGAGCAGGACCTTGCATTTGTCTGTGCTGAAATTCCATCTTCTCCAGAGCATTAGTACTCCCCAGAAAACTGCCAACTAAGATTTTGCATGGCAATAGATTGTCCAGCCTCTAGAAGCAGGAGAAAGCTTTCCTTGCTTGCTTAGACAATAGCAAGATAGGTTCAAAACACTTCAACAGGAAGAAAGTCGAGAACTAACATGCAGCAACCTGCCAGCAAGTAAGAAAGCACATTCTGGCTGCAAAAGGCTTATAAAACCACAGTTAGCCTAAAAGTAATTGGTCCCAAAAATTAACACTTAGAAGTACTGGCACAAAGAGAAGGGTGGGGCAAAGAGCAAATATTTCAGGAGAAAGCATCATTTACATACTTTAAAAGAACATGAACCCTGTAAAGCTGCAGCCTGTGTGTCCACCCAATGTGAGCATGGCTTGGTGGGGACTGTTCAGATAATCTCTTACCGCGTTGTGCAAGAAACTGTTTGTTGCGGTGATTTTCATCTGTTTGCTAGTAACGGGAGAGATAGTTTCATCCTCTTCTTCCATGTCATACAGACCCTGAAAAGAAGCAAGGCAACAGTTAATAAGCAGGTAGATTTGTAAGTAATTTTATAAGAAGTTTTCTCCTGTCTTCAGCCTTCGTCAGGTAATGAACATGACTACATTGGACTTTACTCCTGCCCTTGCAACCTGGGGACACAAAAGCTGAAAGCATTCAAGTCCATTTCAAACATCAGTGCAAAATCTATATAACTTCTTTTCCAAAAATGCTGTAATAAAGCTGTACTGAAACATGTACAGTTTTTTTCAAATCTCTAGACCTCATTAGGACTGGTGAAGACACATTAATGAAATAAAACCTCAGTGTCTCCCTTTTTCACACCCTGCTACCTTTAAAGCTGAAGCCTGTGCATCTGATCAGGTTTTTGTTTGTTTGTTTTTAAATTAATCAGATGCCTTCCAAATACATCTAAACCAAATGTTCTTTTTGAGTAGCCAGCTTTCCACAACACAGCACACATCCATTTGGCACTAGGAAACACCACACTAGAAGCTTTACTGAATGAATAATGAATTTCCCAATTCAAATTAATGCTCATAGCCCTGCCTTATAACCTTGACATAAGCTCCTACCTACACAAATAATTTTTTCATGGACTTTAAGCAATGCTAAGAAAAAAAATTATAAACACATGGCACTGCCCAGAGTGTAAGAAGACACAATTCAAAACAGCTTCCATTAACTCAGTAGAAAGGTAAAGAAAAACGAAGAGATCAGCAATGAAAGCTTGCAAAATATGTGGGGTTTCACAGTCAGCAAGATTCTGGTTTACAATCAGGAAAGTTGTTCCAGTCACAGAACAACTTTGAAGTTAAAAAGAAAAGAAAAAAGTGATGGCAGAACAGAGGAGAATTGCGTGGAAAACCCCTGAAAAAATGCTAGCTGTCAGGACAATGGACTTGAGTTTGAAAAGGATGAAATGCATTCAAAGCTTATAGTGATGAGGTCAGAATAATGAAGGCACTTCCTTAAGTGACAGCATCTGGAACAGGTGAGGGCAGCAAGTCAGAGGTAACATACACAAACAGCTAAAGTCATCATAAATGAGACAAAAAAAAAAACCCAACCCAGGACAAGATGTTAGAATACTGACATTCACAGTATTTCATGTAATATCTCACGTATGCATGCACACAAAATAAAACAACTAATAAAATTCTGTAATACCTCCTGAAAGCACCCAAGCTGGTCAGGTGGTTGAATGGCTGGGGGCTGTGATAAAGACCTTTACAATTGATCCCAGAAGAGACAGCACAAATTCTAGGGTCTTCCCTGGCAAGGGATATGGCAACTTTGCAATTTCATCAGAACACCAGTTAACATCATTCACTGTCAGGTTCCCAGCAAGGACCCGCAGTGGGGGCTGCACAGAAAGGTTGTAACCTCTCCCACCTCACTGTAGAACATCTTATCGTGTACAATCATACCCATTTTCTGAAGAGACTGGCAGGATGCTGGATCAAAGCAACCAACAACTGGATGTGAAGTAGTGTCACTGAGAAATTTACAGAACGACAAAGCTAAAGGTCTCACTCTCTACAGAAAAACATTAGCACACAGAGATAAAAACTGGGAATACCTACTTCATAGTCACATAACATAGAAGGATTCAAGATTAATTAGACTAAATGAAAAATTCAATTACCATGGCAGTATCTTAAACATGCAAGAATAGGGAGCTAAGCTGTTAGAGATCTTCCAATTTTCTTTTTAAGTTTTCTTTGCACGTTCCAATGTTCATGAACACTTTCCTTTCCCCCCAGAAGGTAACAGAGCCCTGAGCAAGGGCACACACCTGTTTGTGCGTATGGTTGTTCACCACATTGATCCTCATTCCTGCTGGAGGAGAGTGTCCAGGAACTGGAGCCTTCTGCTACAGTTAGAAAGAAAGAATCAAAGCGTTAAAACACTATAGTCCACCAGATCCTCGTTACAAAACAAAGCCATTAGCTGAAACTCAGGCTCCTGCTTTCGAAACATATTACCACAAAATGCTATTAGATAATGTCTATGTTTGCTGTAGTGTGTTAGATATAAGGTAGCTCTATTTGAGTGAAGAAATTAAGACCTAAGGCCATAGAGAGAAACTGATTCAAATTACTTGATTTTTAGCCCAAGATTAGTGGGAAAGGGACAGTGCCCTGCCAGCACTGACTAGATTTACATTTCTGCCAACATGAAAACAGGAATGGGACAAATCTTTCATGCTAGAAGGAACCACATACCAATTTCCATCAAACTCAACAAGTTGGGACACAACACAATTTAGTTCAGCACTATTTAAAGGGAGTACTATATACTGCCTTTTCACACTAGAGCTGGAATAAGCTCTATTGCCTGTAGTGGAATAAAATGATGCACAGGGTAGTGTAGCTAACCTTTCTGTGGCCTGTTGCCCCAAGAAACAGAGAAACCACAACAGAAGTAGTCAGGGAATATAGCTGTACTATTCAACTGTAATTAAGCAACATCTCCCCCAGAAAAGACTTTGTAGTTTTTGAAAAAGCTGGAAGCTTTCCACTACAGAAAAGAATGGGTCGTCTTCCAAAAATACGCCATAGAGGCAGTAAAATCTTCAGATCTGGATTTTATCTAGACTGTAACTTACACCACAGCACCCTCATGTTTCAATTTGCTAATCAATTCAGAAACAAGGGTACTTGTCCTACAAAAACACAAGCAGAGTTACAGAAATTCTTTAGCTAAGGCTTTTCCCTTCCTTTATGAGCAACAAGACCACAATACAGGGCATCAGCGCTGTATGCTGCATATCAGATCAAAATACTTCAGTTTGATGCTGCTCCAACATTTGGGAATAGAGGAGGGCCTTGAGAAATTCGGAATTTTAATAAAAATCCTATATCCAAAAATAGTTAATTTCTCATGTGCATGGTTTTGTCTAGTCTTAATCACCATTATATTCTACAATATTTTTTCTTGCACGATGTTGTCTAACAAACAAAGTACCACCAGTAAAATGAAATAATGTATTAAAAAAAAACAAACAAAAAAACACCGCAGGTTATAGAAAATTGCTACTGTACCAAGTCTCTAGAAACTACTTTACCTCCTAGAAACTTTGCAGAAAACGTTCAGCTACTAATGGTTGATGGTGGTGATTTGGCTTAGAAGGAGAGGACAAGGGGTAACAGGTTCAAACTTAAACAGGGGAAGTTCAGATTGGATATGAGGAAGGAATTCTTTACTGTAAGGGTGGTGAGGCACTGGAATGGGATGCCCAGGGAAGTTGTGAATGCTCCATTCCTGGCGGTGTTCAAGCCCGGGTTGGACAGAGTCCTGGGTGACACGGTTTACTGGGAGGTGTCCCTGCCCCTGGCAGGGGGGTTGGAACTAGATGATCTTAAGGTCCTTTCCAACCCTAAGTATTCTATGATTCTGTGACATGAACATTAATTATCCTCCTAATTAAAATGCTACTGAACAGACTGCTCTATTGCTCTGTGATTAGCCCTTCTTATTGCCACAAGAGGCCTTTCTCTTTCTTAGGTCATCCTCACAGTAATTTTAGCCTGAAATTCCACCTACAAATTTCCCAGGCTAATTTACAGAAGAAATATGTTTGATACTTTTGAGCAAAACTTACAGCTGAGCAGAAGGTAGACTCATCTAGGCTTCAAATCAATGAGAATAGGAGATTTTCTAGGTATGTGTAAGCACACTGTTGATCTTTTGGGAAGACGAACACGAAACAGGTAGGCTAAGAACTTCAGTTACATGCTTGCAGAGGTGAGGAACAAAATCACTCAAACCACAAATCCTGACAGTCTGGAAACTTCTCTTTTGACTCTACCCACAGTGCTTAATGCACACACATAGCTCAACAGCAGTTGTTGCTCGGAGACATTTGCCAAGAATCCTGCACACGCAGCAAAGTAAAATTAGGAAACTGTTGAAGAAAATCATGTTAGGGTGATCAAGTGATTATATTGCAATGAAATAAAACTTGAGCCACAGCAGGAACATATCATGTAATCAGGCAACTCTCAGTTGTGCCTTTCTGAAAATCAGACAAGTAGAAACAAGAGATTACAGAAGGGCTTGCTGAATTTCACATCTTCTTAGATAAAAACATAGCTCTGTATTCTAAATTGTTACCCCACCACTAGGATAAGCCAGTTATCTGGACAGGACAATCCAGACTTGCAAAAAGGGGTGGTGTATGAATGACAAAAAATGTATGAATTCTCTTTGATTTCAGGTGGAAAAGACACTACTTAACCATTCAGGACAACTACTTTAATGCTTTAGTGTTTAAGAGTGTTCCTTTAGTCTTTACTGGGCCCAAAATGCACAGTAAAACTTAAATGAAAGCTGAGATTCTACAAAAAACTCCAAGCAGCTGTAAGGACGTGCACAATGCTCTGAATACTGCCCTACAGGCTGGACCGAACTGTACCATCGTCACTTCTATTGCAAACATGCTAACACATTCATGCATTATCACTTCTACTGGACAGCTGTAGAATAACTGAGGGGCTCACAGGTGTCTTGCTTGACCTACTTGGATAGTTTTGGTGATTTTCACAGCTGGATTCACCGTTCCCATAGTAGGGCTAATAGCAGCTGGAGTGCTCCGTTTTAAGCTGATCTTCTCTCTGGCATCCACCACTTTGGTCACCTTTTCAGTAGCAACATTTTGCTGTTTTCGGGAATTCAACATCTCTCGAGCATCCTGCACTTTTCCTTTGATTTTAAACCGAGCATCCTTTTGAACCAGTTTTTCACGGGCATCTTTAACCCCCAGTTTGTGTCGAGCGTCTGTAAGGCCTATCTTCTGTCGGGCATCAAATGTCCGCTGGAAGCCAACAGCTGGGGATGATCTGTTTAGAAGATTTTGTTGGATCCCAATGCGAGATCTTACACTTCCATACACTGGCCTTGTGTTAAGCCTGAAGAGGAAAAGAATTTCAGACACTGTAAGATGTGATACAGTATCAATAAAAGTATTTGTGTTACTGCAAACAGAAGCTCATTATTACTGCACAGAAATCCACTCAGGTTAGATGTCCAGATACAACAGTAGAGCTCCTAAGCTGTTTTACACTGGATTTTACATTCTACATAAACAGCTAAGGAGCTGATTTTCAAAATCCATCCTTAAGCTCACATTTACAATCTTCAGTAAAGGGTCTGACTTCAGCTGTGCTAACTACATACTATATTTAAATAAAATTCATCAACAGCTTAGGTACTTCAGGGAAACCTTTGAAGACAAAGGAGAACAGAAACACATTCTCTAGTTTCAGGACTGAGCAGGTCAAAGCATCTTTTGTAATACATTACCACATTCTGATATGAAGAAAACATGGAACTACATGTGATTTCAAGAATTCCGGGCAGCAAATTCATATATATGGGAGGGCAGAAGCCTCAATTTTAAGATGTATAAACACCAGTACCAATCTCAGTTCAAAGCAACCAGTTTCAAAGTTGCTTAACTACCATCAAAAATACTTATCAGTCAAATCACTTTTAAATATCAGTGCCTCCTCTTTAACCTACTAACAGAACTACTGCACTCAACAGCCTTTACTTTGAAGTACATCATCATCACAATATGGAGGACAGAAAGATAACAGCCCACAGAAAGGACAGCAGTTGTACACAAGTATTACTAAGCAGCAGCCCATTATGCAGTGAAAGCTGAAACTAGCTTCTTATTCCAGATTTGATTTGCTTTTTCAAAATCTCCCCTTAAAAGGAAACAGCTTGTCTAATGTTTTAACAGAGCTCCTCCTTTAAGAATTTTTTAATGTTTTTTTCTTTTTCCATTGGGTTTCTTTATGAGAAAAGAGGGAAAAAACATTACAAAGTAATAAGAGAAATTTTAAAGTTAAGGTACTGAAAGAATATCCTTGTTATTTGTTTTAAACTCAGATGAGCTACAGAGGGCTACAGTGTTCACCAGCTTTCTTTACTGTATTATCCAGTATCATGAAGTCTAAAAGTAGGTATCTAGAATTTGTTGAAACAGTCAAAAGACTAACACCAAAAATTCAAATGACACAATCTGAGTTCATTATACAGCTTTGTATCAGTATTTATTTCCAGATCTAACCCCACAATAATGTTATGTATTTTCAGTGGAGGGATCTGTAAAAAAACAATCAAACAAACGAGATGAAAGACAAAACATTCCCGTCCATCTCTTTCATTCTTGCATCCAGAGAACTGGAGAGCTAGGACTGCAATTCCATTTTGTTACGTAGCTAAGAATCCTGTCTGCAGTCCCCTACAGCCAAAGCAAATTAGCTAGAAGAAACAGGAGTATTACTAAGACTATTTATTAAAATATATCCAGAATAATACAGAAGACTAACAATACCTATAAAGTAACAGCCACAGAGAACAAGACTTCCCTAGCAATTCTAGCTATGCATTCAGAGTGGTGTAGAAGGGCTGGATAAGTGGGTCTTTTTAATAATCCTAAAAGAGGTCAAAGTAAAACCTGAAATATATGTATCAGCAGTTAAGCCAGAATTAATTAAAACTATTACAGACACAAATTAATGAATTTGGTTAGGAAACTAATACTGCCTCTGACAACTAGTGTTCATACTCATAATCAACCCTCTTCTGTAGAGAATTGCTTACCCTATAACAGCAATAACTGCTTAGGCATTTTGTGCCACAGCACTTGAAATAAAAGGAAATCTCAAACACTTAATTAATTTTCCAGAACTCCACACTCTGTCTTGAATGTTTTTGTGGGTTAGTACATTTTACAGGCGAAGATTCTTCTGCTATTTCATCCAGACTACTGAGCAGCATAGATATAGTGATTTTAGTTTATTTAGTTTATCCAACCTTCACAAAGTCAAGTTAGCTACCTCAGAAATGCTATGAAGTGATGGTGCGGGCTTAAACCAAACTGTGAACTCAGCACCACAGGGATACTCACTCTCCTCTTCCTTCCCTCCCCTCCAGATGGGACGGGGAAGAGAACCAAATGAGTTCAGCTAAAATAAGAACAGTTCAATAACTACAGTATAACATAAAACTACTACTAATAATAATTATAAGGGGAATAACAAAGGGAGAGAATATAAAAAGTGAAAGGAAAAAAACTCAATAAGCACAAGTGCAACACAATACAATTCCTAACCACCTGCTGATCAATACTCAGCCTGATCTGATCAGTGATCTGGGCCTTCCAGGTCACTTCCCCCTAGTTTTCATACTGGGTGTGACACATGCTGTGGTACGGAATACCTCCTTTGGCTAGCTTGGGTGAGGTGTCCTATCTTTGCTCTCTTCCAACTTCTTGTGCCCCTTTTCACTGGCAGAGCATGGGAAACTTCTAAGTCCTTGACCAGGGATGCTACTGAGCAACAGTAAAACATTTAACATAAAACAGTAAAACATTGGTGTGTTATCAGCATTGTTCTCAGACTGAAGCCAAAACAGCACTGCACCAGCTACCAGGAAGGAGAAAAATAACAGTTACAGCTGAACCTAGGACAAGTGAACTGAACACGACAAACACAGCATAAAAATTGTCACAGTACCGCAGAGGGACTATTGTTCAGCAAATAAAAGCAGGAAGAATTCCTGGAAGAAATGAGAGTTAAGGAGGAATTTGAAAAAGTATCTAGTAGGTGCCTGACATATTAAGCAACATAAGACTGTTCCAAACATGCAGGATAACATGAATGAAAGTGCAAAGCCAAGGCCTTGTCTAGACTAAGATTTTAAAGTGTTTTGGTAGCATATGTTAGCAGATAACTTTCAAAGTGCTACACATGTTAAGTAGAGACATTCAGAGTTAAAAACCCAGTATTTCTCAATGACCCCTAAATAAAACATGTTTGAACACCTCCCTCCTCCAACAACAAACCAAGAAAAAAAGGAGCACGCTTAGCTAATACAGTTAGAAATCCATGGGCAAGATCTTCAGAAGCATTAAGAGACTACAGCAAAATGGAAGATGAAAAGCTACTAAAGGAGAAGCCAGAAAAGAACTGCCACCAGCTGTACTACAGTAAATGGCCCAGCCTACACCGGAGACATCTGCTGTACGAGGAAAGAATGTATTTATACAGCTAACATGTAACCACTCGACATCCACCCAAGCATTTGGAAATCTGTCAGAGCACCATTAACTCTGTTACAGTTACTACAGTTTCCAACGGCCAGACAGCAACCCTCACGGAGCCACTGCAGCCTGAAGCCTCGCCTGTGCGGATCCGGATCAGCTTTGCTACTTACGGCTCCCCGTGGCACAACTCCACCTCCCACGGCCATCCCACAATGCACTATCCCGCCGCTCTACGAGCCGCGCAGGCAGCTGCTGGGGGACCGGGCACCCCCAAGGCACCGTATGGCGGGCAGCTCCTGCTGCAGGCACAGGGCGGCCCGATGCTGAGAGGGATGGGGGACACCACAGGGTTAATCAGCAGGGAGAAGCGGGGAAGGCGCAGGTCTGAGATACCAGTGAAGCAATGGGCTGTGCCACAAACCTAAAGCGCAACGAGAAGAACCCGAGAAGGGAGCAGAGAGGCAGCGGCGGCTGGGCCTACCCTGCCGGGGGCGAAGCCCACGGGGCAGAGCCAAGCACAGGGGTTAACGTGTGCGTACAGACCCCAGCCCCAGCCCCTCTCAGCCCTGAGCGACGGCAGCCGCCGCCAATCTGCACCGGAGGCACGGTCCCGCAGAACAACGCCTAAGCCAATGGGAAGGGGAGAGCGGGGAATATGGCAGGGCCGAGCTGAGGCAGGCTGCGACTCGCAGCCTCCAGAGAGGAATGACAGAAGAAAGAGCAAAGGAACCACCGGAGGCCTCCACTCCCGGGTTGCCGCCGTCTGGTCGCCTACCTCCCTTTCATGGCCACACCACGCTTCCGTATGAGCTCGTCCAGAGACAGGTCCGCCATCTTGTCGCGGGACCTCACGATAAGACGCAGCGAGTCAGACCCGGACGTAGCATCACACCACTTCCGCTTCTCGCTCCGGCTCCAGAAGCAAAGCAGACCCCGCCCAAGTGGGGCGTGTGTCCCAGAACCCCCAGCGGCGGCAGGGCCCCCTCATTTACATAAGGCACGGTTTGTTCTGTCCCGCTTCTGACCGCGGCAGAGGGTATGCGTCGTAAAAAGGGACTGCAACGGGCGAATATAGTCAAAACAACAGAAACTCAACATATACGCCGTGGAATGGCGTACATATTTCCTCGCCCTAACCTTCAGAGATAACACGTAGGGTTCTGCCATCTGGGTGAAGAAGCGCTTGTCATGCCTTAAACTTATGAGTAAGGAAAATAACGACCCGGGGTGACGCCCGGGTCCTCACTGCCAATGTGAGAGGAATTTTTGCGCGGGTACAGGTCGCCCCCGGGTGCCCCGCTTACTTCGCGGGATGCCCGGGTGCCGTGATCTGCCCGTTCCTTCAGCCCCCCGCGGTACAAAAACAGCCTCAGCGGCGGCTGCGGCCTTCCCTGCGCGTTCCGTGCCCCGGTCCCTGTGTGCAGGGGGGCGGCGGCGGGGTGCGTGCACCGTCCTAGCGCTCCTTGTGGCTGCGGGAGGTGTTTCGCGCTGAGGGTACGTGGGAGCAGCGGCGCTGTTTAACACCGGGCTAATCGAACACAAGCTTCGGCGAGGAGGAGGAGCCGCCTGCCTCGCAGGCGTGGCGGGGACGAGGTTTTCGGCGCTCTTCCGGCGTCAGATCCCGCCTTCTTCTGTTCTGGCTTCCTGACTCTGGCCGCTGGGCCTGTGGGGTGGTGACTCTGGGCTTCATCTGCGTGTCTAGTGCTTTTAGGCCTCCCTCTGAGCACCCTGTGCAGCACGGCATACCCCAGGGCGCTGCGGCACCGGCTTTCTTGCTGTCGTTAGGAAATGTTAAACATTAGGAAGAAGTTCTTCCCTGTGAGGGTGGTGAGGCCCTGGCACAGGCTGTCCAGAGAAGCTGTGGCTGCCCTATCCCTGACAGTGTTCAAAGTCAGGTTGGACAGGACTTGGAGCAACTTGGAAGGTAGCAACCCCATGGCAGGGGATTAGAACTGTATGAGCTTTAAGGTCCCTTCCAACACAAACCATTCTGGGATTCTGTGGTGACTGGAAGGTACGTTGCCAGAGTTTTGCTTCTGCCCACAGCTCCCTCTCTCCCTCAGCAGCTCTCAGGAGAATCATTCGTACAGTTCCCCTTCTGTGCACTCATCATTGGCTTCCTGCTATCCCTGTGCCCAATGCCCTGAGATGCAGTGACCCAGTGGCATCACAGCATCTACAGCAGCATCCACTGCATCTCTGTGGAGGTGTTGGTCCACACACACTCTGTGAGATCCACAGGGAAGATCCTGAGAGGAAGCTTTTGAACTTCAGCAGAGTGGGAACTGCCAGACAGGGCTGGGGACAAATGCAGAGGAGATGGGTGCAGCTTATATGGTGGCTCACAGCTACACGCTGTCCAGTTCCCACCCTGACCATCCTCCATTCTCTGTTCAGTTCCTGCCTCCACAGGGAGGGCCAAGGGATGGTGAAACACAGATTTTTCTCTCGGGAATGTTTCAAGCCTTTGTGAGCCTGAAGTAGTGATGTGAAGTCACTGCCTAGTTATCCCCTGGGACCTGATCCAGATGAAGGATGGCATATGACTGCATTGCTGTCAGATTAGGGTACACTGTAATAAGTTTGTGTCACGATACTTGATCAAACTGAAGTGGTGGGGATAGATGATGCATGACAATTGTAAAGCCTGCTTGGTGCAGAACGAACAGGCAACATTTCTTTCAGGAAATTTTTATGACTAGAAGAGCATCCCAAGTGGTTCCAGACTAGAGGGCCATCTACCCACTATCCCGTTTCAACCTGCAAGGACCCCTAATGGAGGTGTTTTCCAGACACCCATCCAGGTACACATTGACCTCAGGGATATCTGTGCAGCCACAATACCCTTTTGGTAAGCAGCTCCACTCTGCTGTGTGGTGAGTGACCTCCTTCTGTTCATTTTGCCTCCATCAGCGTAGTTCTTGCAACTGAAGGTGAAGAGTGCAAGTGTAACTTCTACCCACCCTCTTGTCCACTTGCGATCCCCGAAGTCAGCTTCTCTCCATGTGAAGAGTCCGGGTATGTTCACTCATTCCTTCAGAGAAGCTCCCTTCCCAGGACAGGCACCTTCCCTTCCCACACTGAAGTCTTAATGGGAACTTGGTTAGGGGCCATCATCCAGGCATGCTGTTGTGAGAAGGAAAGGTTTAAACCTCAGGATGTCTGTTTTTACAACTGTTGCAGTCTTTCTGTAAGAAACAAAAGTTGCAGCTCAGGTTTCATGGGTCTCTCCCTGGTTCTCTCTCTCAAAGCTGTGAATGAGAAGTCAAATATTTGCTGAGCCTCTGCTTCATTTCCTGTGCCTGTGTGATGGGGGAAGGTACAAGCAGCAGCAAAAAGACCTCCCTCAGTTCAAGGGCCCCTACAGAGGCATCCTTCTCCAAATGTGATGGGAAACTTTCAGGCCTGCCCTTGCTTTTCCAGTGGTAAATTCCTTGAGTGTGTCTCCTTTGCTGGCTGAGACCCAGGGCATGGAAGTCAGAACAGATGATATTTCATGCATATTTCCTTTTTAAAACGTTAAATAGGAGGTTATGCAAAGGACATCATAGTAACTTTGGGGTAGTACACGGCTCAGTATCCGACTTAAAATGATACCTTTGCTGAGTCATACAAAGGTACACAAAGCAGCTAAAAGCAGAATGACATGGCCAGAAAAAACATCAGGTAAGTTGCCGTGGAAAAAGGTCACATCATTGCCCAGTCCATATAAATTCCATCCATCACGATGACTGACCAGTGTTAGTTGTGTATCCTTGCTCTTCAGAGGACAGAAGTCAGTGTGCCCAGTGTGTCAGAAGCCAAATAACTTTTCTAGCTGACTTTAGTTAGGAAAGCTACTAGCCATCTAAGCCATTAGAAACCTTCTTAACTCTTTTCTATTAATTGTAACAAAACAATTAAAAATGTAATATGTTGTCAGAACACTCCCCCTTAATTGCATTAATACCATCACCATAATAATTACAGAAACATTTTGTATGAAAATGATTAAACAGTTTTCTAATTAAAGAGGTAATTAGGTGCCATAAAGGTAGTATTTCTATGTCAGGTTTTGTATGCTGAAGTAGAATCCTAATAATTACAATAACAATCTCCTGACTTATATATTCAGATTGAACACAGAGACATTAACATTTTTGAAGGTTATACTAGAACTGTTGGTTAATGTGAGTCCTTGTTTATGCCTATAATCTGAGATTTTTGTTTCCTAGGAGGGACAAATTTCATTAAAAAAAAAAAATAGAAAAAGGACCAAGTTTGGGATTTAGCGTGGGCTAAAACATTTTCAGAAATAACAAGACATTGTGGTAAAATTTTAAACCATTAGCAAATACGCAGGACTGCTTTGCTGGAGAACTTCAGTTATTTTCATTGCATGTAACCTAGAACAGAACAGGACTTGCGTTGCTGTTGCTTTTTGCCTGGGTTAGACATGGGTGTTTCAGCAGGTAAGGCAAATTCTTGGAGCCTGGGTGTTGGCTGCTGGGGCATTTGCTTGTCCTGCCTGTGTGTCAGAAGGAGGCATGTGCTTTCTTCTTCCTTAGCCTTTCTTATCATAGGAGTGGTATTTTTAAATTCACTGGGAACAGGGTCTTTCCCCCTCCAGACAGTGGGGACATTGTAGGTATATAGTTAAAAAATAGGGACTTATGTGGACACATAGTTAAAAATTGAATCTTGTGTTACTCTAGAAAACCCTAAACAAGGGCCTCCTTAAAGGTCAGGATGACTGGGAACAACACTGACTTATGAAGAGAATTAGTAGCTGGGGAGAAAGCCCTTCCCTGAACACGTGTAATAAGGAATCATAGAATCATAGAATAGTTAGGGTTGGAAAGGACCTCAAGATCATCTAGTTCCAACCCCCCTGCCAGGGGCA
>JASSUY010045563.1:0-25976 GCA_032466535.1 Forpus xanthops
AAATCCAAAACACAGTGCTACACCAGCTACTACTTAAAGGGGAAAAATGACTGCTGCTGCTGAACCCATGACACCATAATATGTTGCCTGCTTGCCTTTTATTAAATAAATTTCTAAATAATTTGCTGTTAAACAGGTGTTCAGGACTTTTGGGCCTCAGATAAAATTTTACTCTTGTTTCTGTGCTGGAGAGATGACCAGCTTTTCTGTGTATGGTAAAGTTTAAGTTTTGGCTAAATATTGTAAACACTGATGTTGGGGTATGTATGCACATGCGTGTGCCATCCTGGCTGATATAGTTTGGAAATGTGCAAAGCAGATGACTGCAAAAAACTCAAGAGAGGTAATCTGAGACTGAGATGATCTTGAATTTCTGCATCTCAGGGGGTGTTTCAACTCAGCAAAATATATATTTCTGCCTGTCATGCTGCTGCTGAACCCATGACACTGCCTCTCCCAAAAATGTAATCCAACAAAAACCTTCAAGGGATTAAAATCAGATAGTTCTTTTACAGAGGCATCTTTGAACAAGGTCTCAGAAATGCTGTGTCTGTAAGTTTGTTTGGGATGCTCGTACTGGAGTGTGTGTCATCGATGTAATCTGTTTATCTTCCTCAGACACTGCTGGATTGGCTTTGCTGTTAGTACTGTAGACTGAAGCAGACATTTTTAGGGAAAACAAGAATGTCCTAGATGCCGTTGCAGTGTTATTTCCATGCTTCAGATTTATGGTGGAGTCTTGCAGCTCTGCTGAACTAGAAAATCTGTGCTGTACTATGAATTTCTCTTCTTGTCAGTCTTTGCATTGTTTTTCTGTATCTATCATACAGAAAAAACGGTATCCCCGTTCTTAGCCTCATAACTGAAGAGCAAGACTGGTAAAAATACTGATTTATTTATTTTTTTGAGACTTGAACTTAATATCATTTTTCTGATACTTTAAATCAAGAGAGATCTGACATGTGCTCATATGACATTTTATGGAATTTCCTTTCTCACAAAAGATACCTGTTTAGGTTTCAAGTGTTTGGATAGATCAGAGCTGTTTGCTGAGTGATGGACTTGGTTGAAGAAGAGCTAGGAAAGCTGGCAGTCCTTTATATGTAAGCTGCTTGTGAAAATCCTTTAAGAGAAGGGTTCTACAATTCCCTGCTGTTAGTCAATATTGTCTTCAGAATGGATGAAAATATTTATCCGTTTGTACTTAAGTTCAGATTCTTTCTATGTGTTATGCTACTGAATATGGGCCAGTGACTGCTTTTGCTTCTAAGATCAAATAACTGTCTTAGTACTCTCATTTGACATTTGTCATGCACAGCAATTGTATATGGGGAATTGAACTCTGGTTTTATCTAGAGGCAGTAGGTAGATTTGGTAGCTCTTAATTTTATTTGTACTCAGTACCTGTAGGAACAAAGATGACTGGCACAAGTCTAAAGAGGTGTAAAATCCATTGGTACAAAACTCAGTTTATGGCCAATGGTGAAAATCTGAATTGCTGCTTCTGAATCATAGTTAATGTGCCCAATCTTAAGTTTGGCTATCTGTATGTTCACTTGCTTCCTACACTTTGTCCCCTTCTTGTAATGAAGTATGTATGCATAATACAGGTCAAGAGGTGTTATATGGAGACATAGTATGGGTTTACAGGTATTGTCAGAGCAAGAAAAGTGTAACAGGCACAAGAGACTAGGAAATTGCAATGCTTCCTGGTGTACTGTGCTTAAACTTGCTCAGTATGCTAACAGTTCATTTATTAAGCACAGGAAAATCACTGTTTTGAGCACATGTGAAATTTACATAATTGCATTGTGAATTTCAAGTACTTGGAATAGATATTAAAAAAAAAAAAAACAAAAAAAAACAAAAAAAAACCAAAAAAAACCAAAACCAATACAAACTGAAAATCATTTGACTATTTAATTCTCTACCCTTTCAGCCATAACTTAATCCTGTGTTGAGCCAACATGATGCATGCTTGATTGTATCTTTTTCCTTCATAACCCTTGATGTCCATTGTTCAGGATAGGGGAATGGTAATTAATTTGAAAGAAAGAATTTTTAAATGCAGAGACTTGGCTTCTTTTTTGAATTACTGGCAGCAGCCCATTCAAACCAGTCTCTCTGGTATTAAAAAGCAAGTGTTGATTTCTTTTGTGTGAAAGTTGGCTTGTCTGAGTCTGAAAACTTATGCTGAGAAATGGTGCAGTATTTGAATCCCAACACTGTGTTTAGAAAAACAGAAACTCTGCCAGTGTTTCTGAAACTGAGAAAGCTTCTTTCATGTTTCAACTGTTTCAGTCATTGAACACAAATTCCTTCTTGTGGGATCAAGTGTCACTGCAATTTGCTACCATGGCAAGTTTCAGTAGAGAAATAGTGCCGTCAGTAAGCTTAATTTATGGAAAGGATATTATATTAATGATAATAAAGGCACCTTTCCAAGCAGTATGCTATTACTGTTGCTAATGACTCTTCCAAATTGAGTATTCCAAAGGAGGTTTCAAGATGAAGTTCTGATGCTTCTCTATGTGGAGACTAATGCTAGTAGATGGACTGGCAATCCAGTGAGCATTTGCCTGGCTATGAACAGGCTGCTGTGTTTGTGCTTTTGTTAGCATGCTGTTGGATCTCTCCAGAGATTGGTGCTGTCTACCTGCATGTGCTTTACCTTCTACATGTTTCCTCAAATATTTTCCCCCTGCCAACTTTACTAAAAAGCAAGCTGAAGCCCAGCATGCTACCTTGCAGCTTTGCACGTGCATGTAGCTGTCATGTAGGATGCTTGTAGCTGATCTATCAGGATCTCTTTGTTTAGAGAGAGAAGTGCAAGCCTGGGCTATTTAAAAATACAGTCTGGTTTTTGAATAGAAAAAGCCAACCAAATTCTGTCCCGAGTATAGGACTTGCTCTTGCACCACGTGACAAGTGAAATGTGTGCAGGCATGCTGAGGGCCAAAATAACAGATCAGGTATCTGAAAAGTTGAAGCATAATCAAGATTTTATTTAGATTTTGGGCATGCTCTGGGAACTGTGCAGTAGAAAATGAAAGTAATAAAGCTGATTATTTGAAAATAACATAAGTTGGTTTCCTTTATATGAAGAGGAATATACATTTTCTGAAAACACTTTCTTAGGCTATGTTTTGTTTCAGACCTTGCAAAATTATGCGGAAGAATATGCCCTTTTAACTTCAGTACTGAGTTTGCATGTGACAATGACTATTCCATCTGTTTGATTCTTACTACCTTGTGAGTGCTGTATGTCCCATGTGCTGAGATAGTATTTGTTTTCTTTGTTGCCAGTACTTCTGGGTCTCATGAATGACTGTTTTTTGGTGGTTTTTTTTTTTTTTACCTTATAACCCAGAAAAGGCTTGGTATCTTAGCATTATGGAAAAAGACTTCATTGCCCTTTTAAGTTCACTTGGGAACCTGAGAGTAACTTCATGTTGAATTATTCCACAACCTTAAAGCTAGTTGTGCCCAAAGAACAAATTTGCCCATAGGGGGGTACATTGCTCTATTTTTATATATCTCTCAGGCCAATACTTTTCTGGTAAAGAGAAATTTAATGGGGAGTATAATAAGCAGAAACTACTATGGATGGGACTGACTGCTCTGAGAACCCATTTAGTGTGATGAAACAGTCCTCTCAACTGCCATGCTGACGATGGTTGGCAAAGCAATTACTCTTTCAGCTCAGGACATAGAGTTCTTAAAACCTTCTTGTGGAAAAGCTGAAACATGGATTTATTTTATGTATTGCAATGGAATTCCAAGGCTGGGGATTGAAATGAGTCATGGTCCTTAACTTGCTATTTCTCATTGTACATGGGAGTACTTTAATAGTCTCCTTTAAGAGTCCTCTCCACTTCTTTTTTGTTGATGGCATTAGTAACTAATTCTACTGATCCCTAAGTAACTGGGCTTGAAAATGGCACTGATCAGAGTGATTCTGTTACCAAAATCCAAGGAGGTTGTTGGCTCAGTCAAGGTATTGCTTCTACGAACAGCTTCTTCTCTCCTCCCAACCTTTTCTATGAGACCCCTAAGCAGTGGGGGGAAAGAATAAGCAACTTGGGTCAAAACCAAGAAAAGTCTGTGGCTTTTATTGTTTCACTGTAAGTAGGATTGAAGCAAAATTTTTATGTATGTATGAAGCTGATCATTATATTTCTGAGCATGACCTCTATTCTTTTGTCTCTTACTGCAGCCCTTCCACTACTCTGAAGTTTCAGTTAGGGCCTTGAGCTTCTGTCATCTAGTATCCCACATTCCAAAGGAAGAATTGAGTGGAAAGGTATTTAAAACTTACTGTGTAATCAGAAAACTTGTAACTATGCACTGTCAGCCTTTACTTGAAAGTTCTGTGGTTTTGCTTCAGCTAGGGTGACAGAGTACATGACTGAGAATTCAGAACTTCTTAAGCAAAACTTAATGAATCCAACTTGGTATTCTAAGGAAATAGAGTAGAAAATTTCAAACTTGTTAGTGTGCAGCGCAGGTAGAAGTGTAAAACACTGTTTTGGAGGTGCAGTTTCTGTGCCTGTGTCCACCATATAAAACATAGAACATTGTCATTAAGTGTTCACAGCAGTAAGTTGGAAACTGAATTGGAAGTGAAGGTGGTGAACATTCAAAGTGAATATTTGAGATGGTAATTTCATTAAAAGCATGTAGGTCTTAATACAAGCTGTTCCAAGACCATTAAAAATAACTTTCCCCTCTTCTTGTACTCGCATATTCTTAAATTGAAATTAAGTTTCCCACTTTTAACTAAGCATTTGTATTCCTAAATAAGTCCTGACGGCATACTGCTGGGAAGTAGTCTGGGAGGTGAAACATATGGCTAAGTGCAGTGTGACGTAGTCCATAGAGTTTTGTATTTCCCTTCAAAATGTGAATGTCAAGGTGATCTTTTTCCCGGGTTCTTAAAAATACCCTTCAAAGGACTAAAGGAAGGTAACTGTTGAGGATAAAGATGTAAATCTGGACTGCATTAAATGAAAAGTTTGGGATAGAACCTCTAACTAGGGGAGTAATTGTGATGTATTTTGGGTGTTCTTGCAGGTCAAGTAAGCATTTAACATGCCATCATATTTCACATCTCTGTATTAAAGTACAAAGATTTTATGTGGTATATTTCACCATTTAAAAACATGAGCAGCGTTGTTCTGCAAACAGATTTAGAAAAGCCTTTTTCTGTTCACTGCATCACTACTAAATTGTAAGTGTATTTTGGTAAATTTTCTTTGTAGTTAAGGCTTTATTAGAATAAACAAGAACTGCATCATATGACAAAGATAGTAAAGAAAACTTTTTTCGCTGTTGCAAGTCACCCTGAACTGTAACCTTGTTAATTTAGCAACTTGCTTTTACAGCTTCCTAGTACCTGTGTTTAAGCAGAGATTGGTGGTTCCATTAGAGGCTTTAGTTTAGTGAAAGTGTCAGCATTAGAGTTAAGGAATAAACTACTGGTGAAACTTCTGGGAAAGGTACTAAGTGATGCTGCAGAAGTGAAAACTGAGGTCCTGGACCAGAGATAGATTTCATTTAAATTCAGTAATTTTTCCAGTTGCACTCCTGTCTTAAACCTTTCACCTGCAAATTGCGATGCCGAGGAAAACTTTCAGTGAAATTCAGTAGTCTCTGAACTGAAAACATCCCTAGGAAAGTTTTACATGGTGGGTCTTTTTCCTCCTTGATAAAAAGGGTATATATAATAATCATGCAATAGTCAACTATATTTGCTATTTTAAATTGGATTAACTTTCATTTTTTACTAAAGAATGTATTAAGATAGTATAAATGTTTCCTAAAGTGCTTTATTTTGCACTCTAAACAGCTGTCTTGCATTTGTTTCCTGCATGTGAATTTCTTGAGCCATTTTCAAATGCTTGTTAACATCTATAATAGAACCCAAATAAAAATATTTTTATGTGTGTGTTGATGCAGATCTAATTTACATACTCCAGTGTTTTAGATTGAAAGAGATAATTCAACAAATACTTCACAATAATGGAAATCTAAAAGAGTGCATGTGTGAAATGTTAATATATGGGTGTGATGTATAAAGAGCATAGGTGTATTTTTGAAGTGACTGCATCATAACGGGGCGAACAGATTTTGAAAGTGCTGTGTTTGGATGCTTTCATTCAAAAAAGCATCCTGCTGTTGTTATGAAAAAATCTGAGAACGTTTTAATACAGCCTTCACTCAATATCAGAACTCTTCATCATGAAATTCTTAAGTGTTAGAATTTCTTAGTGTCTCCTACACTTAAACCTATAGAAGGAGGTAGTATTAAAAGCAGAAGTAGTACCTGGATAAAAGGTGGTTTCTCGTGAAATTCATTGTCTGAGCATCTTCACTGAAGCAGAAGAAGATCAAAACCAAAGTGCCAAAACCTGATTTGAAGCCTGGAGTAATAGCAATGAGGTGAAATATACATGTAGTATCCTGCACTTAAGGAAGAGGACAGTTTGTTCAGCTACAAATTTAAGGATTGGAGGAGATGGATGTTCAAAATAATCTTTTATATCCTCTTATGACAGACCAGTAGATTGAGCTGACAGTATAATTGTAACTGTGAGAAAAGTCAGAATAGATCTTCTGATCTGTCAGTATCAGTAGAAAGAGAAGTATTAATGATGTTGTGCAAGGCCGTCATGAGACTCTTGTCTGATATACTTTGCACAAATCTGACCATCCATATTGAAAAGGTGCAGACTGGGAGAGGTATGGGGGAATTATGCAAGTCTTGCTGCTTTCCCAGTTAGTATAGAGGAGGAGAAATTGCCCTCTGTAGGGCAGCAGATTGCCTTCTTTAGGTTAGAACAATGAAAACTAAGCATTGTTTTCTAGATGTAAAAAAAATGGGTTAAGAACAGGGAGCAGAAAGAATTGTTTAAACCAAAATTTCCTATTAACCAAGATTTAGGAAACACCCAGTTATATGAAATGTGGAATTCTTTTTAATGATTTCCTACTGCTATACTTTTGAGTGGTCAGATGCTTTCAGATGGAAGGGTGCAAGCACCCGAGGTGCAAACTCCAATGGAACCAGCAGCATCTCTCACTAGTGATCAGATTCATCATGGGTTTCTGGAGGTGCACAGTGTTGTTACTTTGCTGTGCAGCAGAATATCCAATTTTGTGTGTTAGGAACACTTTGTCTTGTTTGCAGATGGACCCAAGCCACGTTACAGTATAGCTCTCTAAGTATTGTTCTGAGCCATGACATTTGCACTGACAGTAGAATACCTTACAATCCTTGTACATTTTAGTTTTCTTTGACAATATACCTGCACAGCGTGCCTGAATGGAAGTGTGAAATGGTTAAAGAAGCATGTTCCTAGCGGAACTTGAACTTCTCAGTTCTTTGTTGCTCCTGGGGTGCTGTTCTTAAAAATAGGGGATCACGTACAACTCGGAAGTTTTACCTTTATCTGCTATGTCACCTTTATCTGCTATGTCAATATTGATTGAAGGCCAGTAACAAGATGGAAGCATGTAACAATGAAAGTGGAATTCTCCTTTTCCTGTGGGAAGGTTTTTGCTATTTCTCATTCAGGTTTAAATTTAGTACTTGCGTGAAGAAGGGATCTGATTTATGGAGGTCTCTTCATTGATTTCCATTTGGTCTTATGATGAAGTTTTCTGTGGGATAAAACTGCATAGATGGTTCTGCAGAACTTCACCTCAGCTTTTCCACCAAGACAAGTGGTGCAATAAACAACTATTTTTTTGTTACACATAACTTGCTTCTGTCTGTATATGGCTATGGACTTTACTTAATGGTGTTAGTATTGCGTCAGTTATGCTGTCTTCAGGCTGTCACTGCAACAAATAAATAATGTTGAGTCCTGTGGCAAAAATACAGAGGTACAAAGCTTTGATTTATTTGAAAGGATGCACGTTAGGGCTGAAAAATTAAGATACAGAAAAAGGCGTACTTCAAAAGCTGCACGTACTTCGTTGCATCTGTTCTGCTGGCATTTTGGGCTTCATAAATACTGGCATTAATTGCCTGTGTGACTGCAGAGAATACAAGTTTCTTCATGCACCTGTTTCTTGCAAAATACCAGCGAAGTTGATAGATTTGATCCATTAAGTTCAGCCTGTTCTGTAAGTTGAGTGCAGCGCACGGTACTTCCTGAAATTTGGTGAATTTGTACTGAAGCTTTGGGTACAAAGTAGTATATTAGACTGCATGTCCACTGAAGGCATTTTGCCTTCATTTAAAAATCATTTAAAATTATCCTCTAGTAGCTGAAGTACTAAAGTAGATGAAGAACTGAGGGAATACAGTCTTCATTCACCAAAATGGATTTTTTTTTTTTCCTGGGGTATGTGTTAGTATTCATTTAAAGTACCGTAATCTGTGTGTGACATCAATACATACTTCCCTAGCCACTGTAGCTGAAAAGTCAGAACACTACAAAAAAAATAATTTAATTTGGCCTTTAAAAAAAAGTTTTTAGTTAACTTGCTTTTGCTGGTTGAAGATTTTGCATTAAATTCCTTCTGTATTTTATTTCAGACACATCCGCTGCTTGTAATTTGAGGCACAATACTGTTTTTAATTTATCTCTTCTTGGAATACTTTGCTTTTTTTTCCTACAGTGGATGCGTTTACCTGTGCAGCCCGACTTGTCTGGGCTATAAGTAGATGCTTTCAAAAGTCTAGAATGACTCCTTCTATTTTCACTGACCTCCACTGCCTCCAACATATAACTTAAATGCTTTTTAATAATTTCTTCATTTTCTGGACTATTTGGTCTTCATATTTATGCAGCTTGGCAGGTGAATAGAAATGCTGATGCTTTGAAGTTTTGTCAAAGATCTGCTCAAATACTTCTTTCCTTCCAAGTGACAATATACGAACATTTGTAATAGCAGGAGCAAAAGTAGTGTTTCCCTTTAAGCTATACCTTATAATAATAATAACTGCAATATACAGTTTAGAGGGCAAATGGAACTGGTTTCAAAATTTGTCTCCTTAGTACTGCCTTTTTGGAAGACTAATCCAGATAGCTAGAGCAAGGGCTTCATATATTCAGGGCAATGTATAAAGTTTTCAGAAACTTTAGAAGTTTATTTGTTAGCAACTAGCAGTGGTGATGTTCAAATGTTCAACAAAGATTTACTGTAGTGATTAAGTTTCTGATGAATAGTATTTAGAAGCTGTAAAGCAGCATATTAGCAACTTAAAATCAATTCACAAAGTAATTATTTGGAGACGTAGTTCTGTTGTTTTGCTCAAAATGACCATGGTAGCATAGTTTTTTCAGTGTTGCCTTAGTTGTCCTGGAGAAGTGCGGGCATCCATAACAGAACTGATGGTGTTTATGGGTTTAAACTAGGGCCTTTTGTATTACCAAAAGAGTTGAGATTTCTGTCTTTCAGTATAGTATCATTGCGAGTTTCCAGTATTTATTTAAAGGTAGTATTTACATGGTGTGAAAGAGCAAAGTTCACAAACACTAATGGTGAGCAAAGCTTTCTATCTGAGTGAAAGATTCTGGGAAATAATTAGAGAATCACTGAGGCTGGAAGGGGCTTCTTCAGATCATCTTGCCCAGCCTCCCTGCTCAGGATCAACTGGAGCAGGCTGTCCAGGAGTGTGTCCCTTGAGTTTTGAGTATCTCCAGGGATGGAGACTTCTGTGGGAGACCTGTTCCATTAATGATGAGAGACAGGAAATGGAATCAAGAGAAATGCAGGCTGTAGATAAGGAAAACATTTTTGATCATTAGGAAGCAGTGGAAGCATTTGCCAAGAGAAGTTGTGTAGTCTTCTTGCTGAGAGGTTTTCAAGAATTTAGTGGGTTAAGCTCTGAGCAGTGTGGTATTCTCTCGTGGCTGTCCCTTCTTAGGGCATGAAGTAGGATTAGAGACATTGTAGGAACCCTTCCCACTTAAGTTAAGCTTTCATAACTTGATGCAGTTATTTTCCTGAATGTATTTATGGCAGGAAAATGTTTACTTTTTAGTAATTATTTGTTTTAACTGATTACCCTCAAACAGTTGCATATGCTGTGATTCAGTGAGAAATGCTACTTTTTTTTTAGTGAATTCTCTTTTTAAATAATTGCACACATGACCCTTTCATAAAGCATCTTAAGCTCTCCTGCCTCTTCCAGTGTGGCACAAATAGCATAATGAAGAAGCAAATTCAGTAGGTGGCTCAGACTTCAGTAGAGGAATTGCCATGTAGGTCTTACTGTTTGTTTGCTGCAGAGAACTTTTAAACTGTCAGAAAAGGCATATTCAGCATACTTGTCTGTGTGCATGCGTGTGCTTCATCAGTTAATCATCATCTGTGCCTGAAGCTTGCATCAGTCTTTCTCTAATTAAAATAAAGTCAGAAAACTTGGTAATATTTAACACATGTATAGGTTTATTTTTGAAGCATCAAGCTTAGTGACCATCAAATTCAGCCAATTGCCTCTGTATTTTACAGTCTTTTTCTTTACAATTCTTTAATAAAGAGAAGCCTGTCACAATTTCCTCAGTAATAATTTTAGTGTATCTCTTATCAGTATCTTAGTGTTGGTCATGATATGTATATTCAAATAAGACTTAACCTTTTAATTCCGCTGGTTTTGGAACTGTGATGCTTTGTTCCCTTTTTATCTTTGCTGAATTAATTTTAAAATAGTGCTTTCCTTTCCAAAAGATGCAGCTGTGAGGTCCATCTGTTCATCAGAAAATTTGTGCTTCATCTTTTTTTAGACAAACTTCACAGCCTGAAAGAAGTATGGCTACAGTGTTTGGAATGAGGAGGGGTTGTTCGCTCTTCCCCATGGCTTTTGTGACCTTAAGAGTCATGAAAAATGGGCATGTAAAATATAGTTGAACTAGGTTTGATAAGGGTAGGAACTGCTTGAGCTTCTATTTATAGTTATGTTAAAATAGCTCAGTCTTGGCTTGCTGAGAGACTATGAGAAAATGAAATAAAAGAATTAGTTAACATTTCTAAGCATTTACATTACTTCTTTTCAACATGCAAAAATTCAGTGAGTAGAAATTGAATATCCAGAGGAGCATTCATTCTTATCAATCACACTTCTCCTGCTTCCTTTGCTAATTGACTGCCATATATGCTATTAATTTCTCTGCTTCTGCAGTCAGTAAAGTATACATGCTGTAGACAATATCTTCCTTCATTAAGCATTCTTACAGTCTTTTGAGAGGAGATCCACTGTATTTACTTAACAAGGAAGGGGTCCTGGTCAGGAAATGTGCCTTCATGATGTTACAGTGTTACAGAAACACTTGAGTTAAGGTGGCTGTCAATAGGGCTATAGCTGCATTGGCCTAACACTTCCTGCTTGGCAGTTGTCAGATAGCCTGGATAAAACCCCAGACTGATGAAGATGCAAACTCGCTGGGTGCTTAAGAGCCTAAATAGAATCGTATCATTCTGCACTAAGCAACATAGACATACCTTGTATGGGGTTATGTAACTGATTTGTAGCCTGGAGTAGAGAAGCAGAAGAGGTAAGCCACAGTTGTACATCACTTTTATAGTGTTTCTCTAGAGGTATTTCTAAATGTGATCTCTGCTCAGTAAATACAGTTGCTGGCTGTGAAAATGCAAACAAAAGGTTATATGTACTCACTGCGTAATGCTTTCCCAGCGACTTTTATCTTAAAACCTGGTTTTTGAAACTTACTCTAAGAGTATTAACAGAGGACTTTGTCAGTGTTTCATATATTCTTGGTAAATAGTCTGTTAGTGCATTAACTTCTTTGTTTTAGCTCAAAATATTAACTTATACTCCTCAGGCCGTGGCTGCCAAAAAAGTAATTTGTAACTGGGGAGAGAAGTGGCCAATACAGAATAATTTCTTCTATTTCACCTTATGTTAAATCAGAAATCAATTAAAAAAAAAAAAATCAAACCACCACCATAATAACAACCAGAAAACCCCTGAAAAACCACAAGAATACAAATGGAAGAAATTGATGCAGTTTCCATTGGCTTAGGGCTGTATAAGTTACAAATTAATCTTTCGTCCGTGCATACTGGGTGTCTTGTGAATCTTCTTTTGAGTATATCCCTCTTGAAAAGGTTCTAGATCACAGAAGAAATTGTTTCCAAAGTTTGCGTATGTGATGAGATTTTAATCTAAACTTCAAGTGAAACAGCATCCTCACCAGTAGTCCCTGCGGTATTTATTGTACCTTCCTACCCAGATGAGTAGGCCATGTGGAAATAAATATGCTTATGTTTATTTAAATATATTATACATAATTTTAATTCCTGTTAGTTTGCAAGCTTGGAGACTAATAAAATCGAATTGAGCTAAAAAAACCTGTGCCAGGCATTCACTCTAGAAAGCTCTGCTTCTCCCCAGTGAGTGACACATTTGTCTTCTGTCTGCAAATCTGGAAAATTTATTTAAATGTATGCTTCCTCCTTCCTTTACATAGAATTAATGTAGACAAGAATTAGACACTGAAAGAAAGAGTAAATTCAAATTTGATAGAAGAGTCACAGTTGAGAGCTTGATGAAAACCTGTCTTTTTCTTACAAATACAAGAAGAAAAGAGTTATCATAGTTTCTTTTACTTCTAGTTGATCTGAATTTACTATTGCAAGATACAGTATGTAGGTTAAACCTTTGAAGCATCCTTTGACTGTCTGAAGAACTACATGTGAATTGGGAGATATTAATTCTGCTTAGTCAATTTGCATTAGGAAGTGGAATTTCTGCATTCTTATGCCTCAGGATACGGGCTGTTTGCCACAGAGATCAATTGACATGTTTTCCCCCACTTTCCCTTTTTGATATGGGATTCAAATGACAAGTTAGTTCCTGGGAGTATGGGGTCATAAGCATAGTTGGATTAAACTGTTCAATACATGTACACTGCACACCAGGCTGCTCTTGCTGACTCTTGCTTGAGGCTTTAAGCTTCCTATGGTTATGGCGATGTTCTTTGAAAATCGACTGTGGAAATTAATTCTATGTGCATGTACAATCCATGTCACCAAAGCCAGGGGCTCGAGTGGAGGGTGGCTCATTGTAATCTCATTTTCTGTTTGCAGTCCCAGCTCAGACTCAGTTCTGTTGTCACTTTTTTCTAAGAATGCCTTTTTATTCGACACCCTGTCTCAACTGAGAGCCTGCTGCTGCTGCTCAGTTCCTCCTGTTCTGTCTGGAGGCTGTAGTCAGTGTGTGTTTCTTGTCATGTTTGTGTTCCTAGATGGTTTTGTTAACTGCCATAGTCAACCATGCCCATCTCTTGCTTTCCTCGCAAAAGCAGATCCTTCTGTGTTGTGATGATAATTTAAAATTTTACCCACATGGGTCTTTGAATATTGAAAAAGGTTTGTCTTCTGAAAAAGGAGGTGCACAGTAGAGCTCTTTAAAGTTAGTATGCTCTTGCCAGTTTTCTCTAAAAGATGGGATGAGAGAGGCAAAAGAGACCCAGTTAATTTTCCACTGAAGGAGAAGCACATATTTGCTTTTTATTGGGCACTAAAGTATTCAACAATAAGGAGCACCCCTGACAACCTGGTTTATGCAGTTTGTTTATGGTAGTCCTTAGTTCTTGTATTGCCTCAATTAAATCTAAGTTAAAGGTCTTCCCCCACTCCCTCCCTCCCTAGCCCCATAACCTCTACCAACATTTCCAGGGCAGATTTGCCAGAGAGGAGATGGGAGGCTCAAAAGGCAATATTTGATGGAGTATTTAGATTGAGCTGCCTTCAAACTCCTTAGTTTCATCTTTTTCTTGTTTGATAGAACCTGTTCTTTTAAGTAAAACTTTCCTAAGTGAGAAATTAACATCTTCAGCTTTTATTCCTGCGGTTCAAATATAAGATAGCTTTCTAAAAGAGTTAAGGTGGCTTTGCCCCAGGAAAGAAAAAAGTGAGATTATTTTAAAGGTTGATACTTGAAATTCCATGTGTGTCTACATTATTCTGAAAAAGAATTAGAATTAAGCCTGCTTTTTTTCATCAAACCACAGAATACCAGATTGGAAGGGACCTCAAGGATCAGCAGGTTCAACTTTTCTTGGCAAAAGCACAGACTAGACAAGATGGCCCAACACCCTCTCAGCTGAATCTTGAAAGTGTCCAACACTGGGGAATCCACCACTTCCCTGAGGAGATTATTCCAATGGCTGGTTTTGCTTGTTGTGAAAAATTTTCCTCTTGTGTCCAGTTGGAGTCTCCTTGGAGTAGCTTTTTCCCGTTACCCTCCTTGACCCTTGTGAGCCTCCATATGACTCTTTGGAAAAAGAGAGTGTCTATCTTTGCAGTCACCCTTTAAATGCTGGAACATGGTCCCCCCTGAGCCTTCTTTTCCTTTCTTTTTCTTTTTCTTTCTCTTTTTTTCTTTTTTTTGTTTTTTTTTTTAATACATATGACTAGCCAAAAGCTGTTTGGATAAACAAAAGTAGGGTCTGTAATACATTTACCAAAGTGTTCTCACCCCTACTTTAAATTGTCTTTGACAGTTTGTATTGTTTGAAAGTACACATATGAATATCTCAGGCATATGTAGATCAGTATGTTGCTTAGAGTTTCAAAACTATTTTCGCATGTGAGCAAATAGTAGCATTTCACATTAAACAGGAATTATGCTTGAAGCTGGCCCATGACTTGCATAATAAATGTAAAATATTGACATTAAAGTACTACAGGAAGTACCCAAGTATGATTGTCTATTCTTTTGAAATAAGGCAGCTGTTGGAAGATGCTCTTGGTCACTTTCTGAAAAATAACGTTTGGGGATGTTCTACATTTTTCTGACTGGTGAATGTAAAGCAGTGAAATACCATGAAGTGTATAAATGTTGCTCTAGCTTCTAATTACCATGTACTGCTTTGTTGAAGCTTCATAAAGTTTTCTCTCGTAGCTGGTTAAAATAAAGGGGTACTTAATAATATATTGTTATTTTTTATTTATTCAGCCACTTAGAAACCTCTTCCCTTTAAGGTGGGGAACTGGCTACACTGGGGCAATACAGAGACCCACACTGTGTTCAAACATAAAGAATACAGGGCTAGTAAAGGTACCTTATCCTAACTTACATATGCCTTTTTGGTTTTCTTTCTAATATTGAGTCTCTGCTATTTATAGCTAAGAAGACTCTTGCCATGATGACTGTGCCATGAGAGAAGGAAACCATCAGATGCACAGCAATAGGAAGCTGTTTCTGAAGGCAGCTGATCATCTGGGATGCAAGTCTGCCTTTGTGAATTTTTTTTGACTCTGCATGTTGATAAAGATGTTTGCTGCCTTCCAAGAATGCTAAAATGTACTCAAGCAGTTTTTATGCTAGAATTTGTGCGTTTTGAAAATACCCTGTCTAGTTGCAGGAGGCTTGAAAGTAGTTCTTGTGAAGCTCAATGTTATAATGTTGCTCCTTGCGGTTTCTCTGTGATGCTGAAGTTTAATTATGGCTTTTATTTTTTCATTAGATCATTCTAAGATAGGCAGACTTCTGAAAGGGTTACATAAGAAACAGCTTGTTAACATGGAGATATATAAGGAATGTCTTTTATGCACGCCTCTGTTGGCATCAAGTGCTGGAATTGCAACTGGTAGTTGAGATGCATGCTTTGACCTGAAGGAAGCTTTGTATTTTTAGTCAGATTATTTATGAGAACCAAAATGCTAACCTGATGTCGCTTAAAAACAATTTACATAACTTAAAAATGTAAAAAAAGCTTATTATTATCACACTTGCAGTATTTATGCAGCACCATTGGCTAGAAATATGTCTTCTGCAAATACTGTTGCTTGCATGAGTACATTAAGGGTCATGAATCTGTAACTGGGAATTGAGAAAACATAAGAGAAGGCAGTTGCCTCTGTAGCTGATCTAGCCAAGGTACAGGACATAGCTAGTCAGAGGAAGATGGGGTCTATTTACAGGTTGATCTGGTGACTATGTAATTTATGATTGCTAAAACCACTTTATCTGCTATAAAATAGAAAAAGTATTGCTTCAAAATCTGAAAGCATAAAGTGTCGTTTTCCCTCCTACTCATGGTTCCATAGAAGATTCACTTCTTGAAAGTGAGGCGTATGTTTAAACCAGGTTTTTTAAAAATGCAGTCATTTGACGTACACTGCTGCAGTTTAAATGCGGCACACAAGAGGATTTGATTGTTCAAAAGTCGGCTCCACTTGACAGAAAGAATGGCCAGAATTTTTTTTCCTGGAATGGAATTTCTAGGAAGAATTGAAATTAGAAAGTAGGTGTTGAGAAATGCTGTTTGTTCTATTGCTGTGCAGTGTTTCATAATAGCTTTCATTATAAAGGAGTGAGGAAAGTTTAGGGTAAATTCCTGTGTGGGAGAAGGGGCATATAGGCTTTCTAAATTTGCTTGATGTATGCTGCACTGCAACATGAGGAGCATGGCAGTACACAGGGCTTGTTCTAATGCTTTTTAGCTTGTTAAGGGATTACAACAGAAGGGTCTTTTTAGTATACCTGTGTATGTGTCTGAGCATGGATTTGTAGCTCAGCAGGAGTTAAAAGGAATACAGTTAAAAACAAGAACAGTATAGATTTTTCACTACTATAAGAGAATACTACAAGGCAAAAATGTATAGTCAAACACTGGAAAACAGGGAAAGAATGACCATTTACCTTGTGAAGGACATCATAACTCATCAATGGTGCCTCCTTTTGTGCAGCCTAAGGTGGCACACTTCCACCTCTGCAAGTCTGGGACTAGGGAATGTAATGTCAGGTAAGGGCTGTTGCACATGAGCCCAAATGCATAAGAACTCTGTAATACGTGAATATACTGACCCTGTTTAATGAAAGATCTGCTTTGTTCAACTCTGTTTAAATGAGAGCATTGAAGCACACAGTTATAAACAACTTCTCATCACTTACCTCAGTGACTTCACAGGACAAGACAGCTAGGATGGTGGGATTATCTGACTACTTCTTGGCAGCATTTTTCGCTCTCGCCCAAGTTGCTGCATCTCTCTCTGTGAGGCTGTAGGTAGCCAGGAAAATTTCCTCTGAGGATACTGGGCAGGTATGATATATTTTGCCTTGTAGGATATAATTCCAATGACAGTGCGTTGTGGTACCAATTTGGTGTTAGCATCTGCACCGTCTGCACTTAGTGCTGGAGTGTAGAACATCAGAACTGGTTGTAAGGGACTGCTGGGAATGGACAGAAGTGTCCCCAAGGTAAAAGCTATCTTTAAAGCAAATTTTTGGTTAAATAAAAGTGATCTGGAACTACGTGTTCATTTTAAAAAGTGACATCTGCTTGTGCAAGCATTGTAAAATTTGCAGTTCATTGGTGTATGCATGAGGGCTGAAAACTTCCTCTGGAAGAGAGATGAAGTGAAGGATTATGAATGAGTTGTTTGTATTATATTGGAAAGATTATGCGTACCTTATAGTTTATGCTTGTTTGGTTTTTTTAAATCTTTAAGCGGTAGCAAGACTTGAAAGGAATGTGGTGGGCCTGGATTACAGTTGATTGTGGTGATAAAGATTCCTGATATATCCTTTATTTCCATCTTTCAAACAAAAAAGGGTTCTTTTTCCCTCTGTCCACTTGTTCTCAGTAGACATAGTTGGTTGCTTAACATATCTAAAGTTAATGTTGTGACAGTTCCCAGAGTTTTTGTTATTTATGAAAGTCAACTTTGGTCAGTACTTACTTTTTGTTTTTGTTTTGTTAGCAGCCATGCAGCAGGTCCTGGATAACCTTACTGATTTGCCAACATCAACAGGCGCTGAAGAAATAGACCTGATTTTTCTTAAAGGAATTATGGAAAACCCTATTGTAAGATCACTTGCTAAGGTATTTAAACTTGCTGCTTTGAGTAGAATCTGGAAATATTTTAACTCTTAAATTACCTTGTTGAACACTGAGTATGAATTGGCATATTCATACATATTAACAATGGCCTTTATGTGTGGTGCATCTTATTAAAAAACTTGAAGGTGAAGATTTGGTATAATGCAGTTTCTGTGCATGCTGATGTATTTTTAGAAGGAAGATTCTTGAGGAAAAATTAAAAATTAAGAGACTCCAGAAATAACATGGTAATGTCATTTATGAAGAAAATGTCAAAATACTTGAAATTAGAAGCAGTTGGTTTTAATATAGTCTTATGACCACTATTGTGTGCAAAACCCATGCACTTCCTGACTTAGCATTTTTTGCCAAAGATGAAGATTGAGACCAATAACTTTCTTTCTTCCGTGGCATAAGCAGATTTTCTTTTTGTTTTTGGCTCAAAATGGCTTTCTGATCAGCCCAGTGAAATAGTCTTTCCATGCTGTAATCTGGATCTGAGAAAGTAACACTGGTACCTTGTCAGCTCTCTGAGACATAGGCTATCCTTAGATTTTGTTTTGCATTATGAAAATCTTGTATTTATAGATGGTGGTCATCAATTATGAGTATGTAAGGTGATATTGTCACCACGACAGATATTTACAAAAAATCTTTGGATTCTGTAATTCAAATTACAGAAGCTGATCTTACCCGTAGGAGATGCAGTCACTATTGCTCAGAATTTAAATTCTTAATCTTCATAAAAATAAGTTCCTTTCATGAAGAAAACCCAGTTCACTTAAATATAGCTGTCTCTTTAATGTGAGTAGACATCTGAAAGCAATGGCCCTAGGCAGGCATGAAATACTCTGTAAAGCTAACGGATTGTTGTGCAGTGATTTTGCTCAGTATAAAACTCTGGAAAATAAAGCCTTTCACAAGAATTGATATAACAATTTAGTTCTATTTAGCTGGTCGAAAAATTGGTTGTAAGTGAAAGACATTGCATAGTAATAAACTTAGAAGTAACGGAAGTGTCTCATCTGCTAGTGTGATGACTGCAGAGGGAAAGATTTGTGTACTAAATTGGCCAGAGTAAGTTAAAGCATTTTTTTATTTCTTAGAGTTGTTTCCATCTTCAGTATCTGCTGCATAGGACATCTTTAATTTAATATTTATCATGAAGAGAAAGTTCATTACAAAGCATTTGGTTTTTAATATCAGTAATTTTTGCTTTAATGGCCAGATACAATTATATGGAAATCAATGACTAGCAGATGTAAAAAAATTGCTTGTAATGGAAATAGGTTCTTAACTATAAACCTGCTTGATCTAGAATGCTGAAAGGTTTTGTGTTCATGTGGCATGACCATGCTCATATTTTCTTTTGTAATTATTTTGGAATCATACCCAAAATCTCAGTCCCAAGTAGCAGAGCTAAATAAGGACAGGATCAAAATGATAGCACATTTGTCCCTAAAAATTTGTAAAACTTGTTTTCCTATTAGAAGATCTAGTTTTAACAGAATAGGCAATTCTCAGGATGCTGAGATGGTCAGCTCATTTAAGCAGATTCATTTCGGACCAGGCCAGAAAAGCAAATGTTTTTTATTTTCCTTTACTAGTGAGTTATTAAGACTAATCATTATGTAAATCATTCCCAAAAGGACAAAAAGAAACTTGGGGAAATGTGCCATGAGCCATACAAGCTTATTTTTTTCCTTTTTAGTCCTTGAAGAAATAGAGCTAAGCAATAGACGTAGTAAGTTTAGCCAAACTTTGTATTGCAAAGTATTATAATCTTTTAAAACTGTCTTAAGTTCATTTCACACTTTTTTCTGTCTGCAGTAAAGGCATCATGTTAGAAATTACAGATTTTTTTGTACCATTCTACTTTTCATGAGGTGGTAGAGGAAATTGTGGTCACTGTGAAAATTATGATTTGCTTGTCATTTACTGGTATTTATAGAGTCATAGAATACTTGGAAATGGTTGGAAATGGACCTCTAGAGATCATCTAGTCCAAGTCCCCTGCAGTAAGCAGGAACACCTTCCACTACTAGATCAGGTTGCTCAGAGCCCCATCCAACCTGACCTTGAAAGTTTACATGGATGAGGCATCTAGCACCTCTCTGAGCAATCTGTTCCCATGTTTCACTACCCTCATTGTAAAAAAAATGTCTTCCTTGTATCTAGTCTAAATCTACCCTCTTTCAGTGTAAAACAGTTACCCCATGCCCTATTCACTACAGGACCTACTAAACAGTTTGTCCTCATCTTTCTTATAAGCACCCTTCAGCCTGCAAGCTGCTGTAAGGTCTCCTTGGAAGTTTTTCTTCTCCAGGCTGAACAAACTCAACTCTCTCAGCCTGTCTCCATGGCAGAAGGTGCTCTAGCCCCCTGGTCATCTTCGTGACCCTCCACTGAACCCGCTCCAACAGGTCCATGTCTTTTGTGTGCTGAGGTTTATGTTTGATCTTAAACTAGCCTTTAGAATTGTTATGCTCTTTTGAAAACAGTTGTTGAATTTGGAACATACATGACTTTACTCAGTTTTGGTACTGAACTGCCTTCTCAAAATTCTCATCTGGAATGTTAATTATTCTTTTGACCTCAAAACTTTTATCTTCTTTTCTGCAGTCACACTTGCTTTAAGTAGTGTAGCATAGCCTGCAGCGTACCAGGTGTGGGTGCCTAACATGGACCAAGGAAACATTTTAGGAGTAATCTATAAACATCTAGTAGTCCAGTATTTAGGATGTCGGATTGTTGGAGGCAGAAGCCTTACTATTTGAACATTTGGCAAGTATAATAAATACTGAATGCATCAAAAGACTCAATTCAGTATCACTGTTTCTGAAATAAAAAATAATAGCACTGTTATATATTCTTTTTTTTTTCCCTTTTTCTTAATTATTCATACCATTCCATATTGTGCTACTCCAACATATCCCAGAATCAGAAGTTGCTCATTGTTTAAACTTTTAGTTCCCCAGTATATAAGTGGCCTTGATTTTGGAAAGGAGGGTGAGGATATTTGAATTTAGATTATACTCTGTTAGTGGCAGTATTTTAAAGAAAGTGAGTGAGAAAAAAGGTGACCCTTATTCTCTAATTTTACAAAAGCTTTGCAGTTGGGATATGTTTAAAATTCAATAGGTTTGTGTTTTGACTTGCTGTAAAAGAAGTTAACTTTAACCAGAAGGGTGTTGTTTACTGTATATATTGTTCAAAATAGCATTCCCTTATTAAGGAGAATGTGTGTAGGTGCCAAGCTTCCCATGGCTTAGTAATCATGGTCATTTGTTTTGTGCGTGTTGGTGTTGGGGAATGTTGGAAATGTCTCTCTCTATGTTAAGTTAGCCTCCAAGTGTTTGATCATCAGTCCTGCAGAAATACCATTTTGTAGACATGGAGTAGAATTTAATAAGATGATTTCAGGAAAAAAAGGTTTCTGGTTTTAGCAAAATTTTAACATGTTTAATGCACTAATAGGAAATACATGTGTGCACATACCTTCGAATTATAGATATAGGAAGTATAGGTACATGAATCCCACATATATCTGTTATTTTTTGTGCTTTCACATGCCAAAGTGATTGTTCTTTTTTGAACTTCTTCTTGTTGCTACAGTGTTGCACTCTTAATTGAGTGCATTGAGAATCTTAGTTATTTTTGGCCTCCTCTTGTTCCCTAATTTTATGATTACAGCACTGTAAATTTTATGATACAGCACAATAAATAAGCTTTATGAGATATTTCTCTTGTTTCTCAAAGCTTCTACCTTTCAATGAATTGAAGTATCTGCAGTGTTTAGGAAAAGATTATGTCTGCAGCAGTCACTCTAGAAAGAGATTAAAAGCTATCACAGAATCCCAGAATGGTTGAGGTTGGAAGGGGCCTCTGGATGGCATCTGGTCCCACTCCCTTGCTCAAGCAGGATCAGCTGGAGGCGGTTGTTCAGGACCATGGCTAGACAGCTTTTGGATATCTCCAAGGAGAGAGACTCCAACCTGTCTGGACAACCTGTGTCAATGCTCAGTGACCCTCACTGTGGAAAAAGTGTTCCCTGATGTTCATCCAAGAGCCTCCTGTGTTTCAGTTTGTGCCCACTGCATCTTGTCTTGTTACTGGGTACCACTGAAAAGAGCCTGGCTTTGTCCTCGTTGCACCCTCCCCACAGGTATTTACACATTGATGAGATCCCACCCAAGCCTTCTCTTCTCCAGGCTACACAGGCCCAGTTCTCTCAGCCTTTCTCAAATGTGAGGTGCTCCAATCTCCTTACTGTTTTGTGTCCCTTCACTGGACTCTCTGCAGTATGTCTGGAACTGTACACAGTACTCCAGTGTGGCCTTAGGAGTGCTGTGTAGTGCTCAACCTTCTGACAACAGCATTCTTAGTACAGCCCAGGATATTATTAGCCCCTTTTGCTGTAGACTTTTTAGCATTTCCTCTGTCTATGCACACTATCCTTTAGAACTGACAGTTTTGAAGATGTTTGAATGAGAAGATGCTGGGGTAAATGCTACTCTTGTGGATTCTGTTTTTTTTCTGAGCAGATCCCATAGTTCCTTTTTTGTCATCAGTCTAGAAGGTACACTTGTACTGGGTTCTGAAGCAGAAAAGATCTGAAGTGCGGTACTGTTCAGTTTGGTGAGGTGATAGTAAATCAGGATGTACAAGCATCCCTAACAGGTGCTGCTTAAAAGTTTGTTGGTCACATAATTAAACATGCAAAATCCTTTGTCAGTTATAAAAATAAAACACACAGATATATATATGTGAATTTTCTGGCTTCTCTGCTGAAGGTTGCACCAAGAAATTATTTTAAAGGTGTAAAAACTGGAACTACTTGAAACTTATTTACAGTGTAGTCTCATATATTTAATCTTACAGGCTCATGAGCGACTGGAAGATTCTAAACTTGAGGCTGTCAGTGACAACAACCTGGAGTTGGTGAATGAAATTCTTGAAGACATCAGTCCCTTAGTAAATAAAGATGAGAATATTGCAGAATTGGTTGGAATACTAAAGGAGCCTCATTTTCAGGTGACACCTTTTTACTGTCTATTTTCAACTTACTGTATCTGTGTCCACATACGAATCCAATAATAATAATGAGCTAAAACCTGAACTGTAGCAAACTTTAATATACGTGATTTTACTCCAAATGAAAGGCAAAGCAGAAGCCATGTGGGGTTAAGAATGACTGTGATTTTATTCTTTGATGTTACTTCTAGAATATCTTCACTCCTTGTATTAAAATTTACTGGAGTTTCTGTTACAAATCTTGGAGAAACATTTACTTCCTATACAACTAGTGTTCCCATAACAATTCCCTGGAGGCTTCATCCTTAGCATTTCCAGGTGTGCTCAGTTCCTGGTACTGACCATAATGCATTTCAGTTCAGCTGCTGGCATTCGTACTTATGCATGAGATGTACAGTTTGCAGAGTGAATGAGTGTGATTCTTCTATGATGTGACCTGCACTGCAGCTTGAGACTCTGCATCCTTCTCACTGTTGCTCTGCTTCAGTGAAGTTTTGACATACACTTGTCAGAAGCAGATGTTTTTTCATAGCTGCCATAGCTACCAGCTTCCGTACTGTCCCTTGAAGATTGGGGTTTGTAAATTGTTGGTAGATTCTGGACTTCCTAGGCAGGCTTCAGCTGACTTTAGTATTTAGCTCTAGGAATACTATAGAAGAACATAAGCATACCTTTTTCCAGAGTATGTGCTTCTTTTGGCAGACAGGTATAGAATCATAGATTTATTTACTTATTTCTGTATGGGTTTAAATACACAATTTTTTCCTAAATTTTAGTTACGCATTATACAAACATAACAGTGAGATGCACTACTGTTTAACACAGACACTGAAAATGCTGTCAAGGTGTGTTGTGGCCTGTTGAAAGAGGGAACACTTTTAAAGAGTTCAGCTTCTGAGGTGGTAGCTCTTCTGAGTGCTGATAGTTTTTTGCCTCTTTTGAAGAGTAGTACCTTGGTCTCCCTTTTCCTCTTATTTGCCTAGAAGGGCATCATAGCTGATGATTCAAAGATCCTTTGGAGACTAACTAGTGAATAAACCTGCTAATCATGTCTTTGCCCCCTTAGCAGAAATTGGTACTGGAAAGGGAGAGGACGAATTTGGAGGAATTTGTAGTTATAATGCAAAAAAAGATTGGAATTGAGGACCAACTGGTGCAGTGACAGATCTGACAAGGATTCATTGTGTTAGAATCATAGCACTAAATGAACTAAAGCTGACAAGTCAGAGAGTGAATTGAAAGAGGAAAAAGAACTTAACAAGTGAAGTGCTGGAGTAGACTGACTTTGAAGGACACTGTAACAATGATCTCTGGAGAGAGATGGCAAAGACCAGAAACCAACTGTGCAAAGAATCTTTGTGGTGGAGGCTGGAGACTGAGATCAAATAAGAATTTTAATTAGGCTGAGTGGTCAATACTGAGGCAAACTCAGCATTCATTCCTGTTCAGTGGTCACATTAACAGGGAGGCACAATGTGAAATGCACAACATGCTGCTGGTGTCAGTTGCTCCATTAGTTCAGGTTTAAGCAACTTACACATTTAATTTGAAAGTTTCAAAGTAGCTGGTGAGTATAAGTCCCAGTATTTATACTGTTTCTTCCACATTTTTTTGTTGCTTGATTTATAAAGAACATACTTGGAATTGCATGCATGCTACATTAGCTTTACAGTTCTGTTCTGATCTTTCTATAGTGCTTCCTAATTGCATCTGAAAGGCTCATTTAACAAATATCTCTTATGTTTTCCTTCTCTGTCTCCAACAGTAGGCATCTAGTGAGCACTGTAAGGCTAGGATAAGCCAGCAGTGATACCTTCAAAATGTTTTGTGAGAGTTTAGTGATTTGTTCCTCTGACTTCCGAGTGAGAAATAGCATCATCGACCCGTGGTGGTCTATTCCATCAGCTTGTTCAGTTTTTTGAACCTCTGTGAAAATCTGGTACTCACAACATCCCTGATGAGAGTGGCTGTTCTGTTTTTGGGACTGTTTACTCTCAGTTTTACTTCATAGCCCCTTGTTCTTGTGTAGAAAGTAAATGAGCAATTTTTCCTAATCAGCTTTTTTATGTTACTCATGATTTCAGAGGTCTCATTCTATGTGTGTCTGTCTCAAGTAAATAAAAAGAAGGGAAGCAAAGCTGTATAAGGCTTCCCAAAGTCATTCACAGCAGCATGGATTTATGAAATGTTATAATAATTTCCATTGCATCTCCTACTTATTGCCTAAAAATTCCTAGTAGTTGGTTTGCCCTTTAACAGCTAGCGAATAGAGTAGTGTAGTTAAGTTGGAAGTGACCTACAATGATTATCTGACTACCTGACTATTTCAGGGCTGACCAAAAATTAAAGGATACTATTAAGGGTACTGTTCAGATGCATATTAAATGCCGACAGGTATGGGGCATCAACCGCCTCTCTTGGAAGCCTGTTCCAGTGTTTGACCACCCTCTCAGGAAAGTAGAGGTACCTTTAGGCCCAGTAAACCTAGAGGTGGATTGCTTTTTTGGTTTTGTTTTGTACTGTTTAAACCTCTGAGATACCACTTCTGAGTCTGTCAGTTAATAGGTTAAATTAGGATGGTGTTTTCCCTTGCAGCATGTGTTGAATTTCATTTGCCTTGTTCTCACTCTGTTGCTCGTGAGGTGCACCTGCAGGTTACAGTCAGTTATTTCACTCCTTGAATAGTTTAGCAGCCTCACCAAACTCTGTCATTTCACTTCTTATCCTTATTTCCTGGATCACTTACCTGACATGTCAGTGAATTGGCAGGTGTAGAACTGAGCCCAGATGCCTGTGGGAAATCCCCTGGTGCCATGAATTTTGAAAACTAATAATACTCTGTTCATAGAATCATAGAATAGTTATGGTTGGAAAGGACCTTAAGATCACCTAGTTCCAACCCCCCTGCCGTGGGCAGGGACATCTCCCACTAAACCATGTCACCCAGGGCTATGTCCAACACAACCGTGAACACTGCCAGCGATGGAGCATTCACAACTTCTTCGGGCAACCCATTCCAGTGCCTCAACACCCTCACAATAAAGAACTTCCTTTATTATACCCAATCTAAACTTCCCCTGTTTAAGTTTGAACCTGTTACCCCTTGTCCTATCACTACAGTCCCTCATGAAGAGTCCC
>JASSUY010045564.1:0-23263 GCA_032466535.1 Forpus xanthops
CCCATTTCCCCGGGACTGGGGAAGAAAGAGGGGGGAGTGAGCAGAACTGTTTGAGGGGCCTCAAACCACGACACTCACTTTTCTACTCCATGGTTGTTTAATTCTTCAAACTTCTAACTTTCCCTAATGTGTGACAAAGGAGAAAGAAATTCTGGTCTTTTGAAAGCTTTATCTTAGAAGAAGGATTAAATCCTTACTTTTTTTTTTTTGCCTGATATTAGCACACACTATAAAAACTGTATCTCTACCTCTGCTATTGTCCCTTTGGGCTTCTTCATGTGGACACTGAAATTTTGCAACACACAAAGAATCATTTATCAGATTTAAGCACAGAGTAGCTTCCAAAAGTTATTATAAAAGAAATAGGGTCACTGCCATAAACTCTGAGGCCTTATTTGATTTTTCAATAGCTTTATATTTAATTTTATTGTTGAAAAATTCTTGCCCATACTTTCTGATTATTGTAAAGGATAAATGCCTGCCCTCTTGAGGTTGTATTTTTTATTGTCTATTGTACCAATTTTCCTTTTTCTAGCATGGTCATCTAAGAACTTAAATAGAGGAACAGAGTGCCACATTTTCAAGCCTTTTTTCCCCATCGATCTGAATCTCTTTTTCCCTGCAGTTGAGGATAACTGCAGGTTATCTATTGGCACTTAAAACCTTCAAAAAGCTCTCAATACATTTATTCTCATTAACGGTTGCCTCTATATTCTCATTATTAGAGATGGCCCGATAGGGAATCTCTCCCTCCAACAGGCAAGTTCAGTGAGGAAAAAATGTCGGTTTTATAATTTTTATTCTGATCTCTACTAATTTTATTTATTAATAGTTCCCACAGAAGTAATTTACAAATGGTGCTACCTATAGGGCATGCATCCCACTGCTGGTTTTTAGAACTCACAAGTGACCTAAAAGGATCCTATTTTTACTGCCTTTCCCAGCAATTTTCATATCAAATGTTCTCAAACTACAGGCAAAAATCTATTTAAATTGTTTATGTCCTACCAGCTCTACTTCAGTTCTGAGAGCTGAGCTGCAATTCCTCTTTATTTAGTAGTACTCACTAGTAATAAAATGTTAGCAGTTTTACACCACAATCTATTCACCAGATTTAATTGTCATGTTCATGTTCATGGTTTTCAAAATGGTACTAAGATCCCTACTGTTCCTACAGTGTATTTTGTCCTCAAATCCCCATCTTTCATAGAAAGATTTTATTCTATTTCTTAAACTTGACATTGTCAGCTAATTTAACAGAGGGAAAGCAAAATAAGGCAAGGAAAGGAAGAAGTCCCAGAAGCTTCTCTACTAAACCCTAATTTCAGGGGAAGGAAATAGATGCACTGGAATGGATGTTCAAGGGACCACAACCGATGGTGCTTCTCAGCAGATGAGCAGGAACTCAGCCACAGACTCCTACATGACATACAATTAACAATGAAACGTTAAGATCTTTAACTCTCTGTGCAATTACCTTTCAATAAACTAATGAGTTTAAAAGTTACTGAGTTGAGAGCATGGAAAGGGACAGGCAGCCCTTGTTGACTAGATAGATTTTATCAAAAATCTGTCTTAAGGTGGTAAAACTTTTTGCTGATCCAATGGAAACAATAAGGCAATCTTCTCCAAAAGGTGAGCATGCTAAAATTGAAGAGAATAGTGGTACCCAATTGCACAAAGATAGCAAAGAGAAGGAAATCTATTAAAAAAAATCTACTGCTGCCTGCTTGAGGAATATTACTTACTTGCAGTCAGGCACAAGCATATTTTTATCACCTGAGTGTCTCTTAGGACTCCAATGCTCTTTAGAAAGAAAGCAAAATTCCTACTTTTCTCACATTCTGTAGTAATAGAACTTTTTGGAAAGACAGTGATATTTTTCAAAAATAAAAGAAATTGCTAGAGAGTGACTTTTCTTAACCAAGGGGGTAGAGCATTATACCATAAGCTTCGCTTCTATAAGGTTATGAGCCTACGTTTCACCCAAATTTCACTGAATTAGAGATTTTGATTCATTTGGGGATAATTAAAAAAAAAGCCAATCACATGAATAAACAATAAACAAACAAAAAAAAAGTCTGTGCTTCCCACATCCTTTACCTCTTCCTATAATAATACATTCTGTAATTAACCATGAGAACAGGAGGATAGTAATATGTATTTTAGTATAGGAGGAAAAGAGAAAAATTATCTTTAATCCCTGTAAACAAACCTTTCATCTTTTTTCTTTTGTTCCTTTTTTTTTTTTTTATTTCCTTTTTTTTTTTTTTTTTTTTTTTTTGTCTTCTTAGGGCCATGTTTTGGTTCCTAGATGAGGATATATTTATTTTCTCTGAAATTAAGCCCTCAGCTTTCTTTAACAACTGCAAAGTCTATCTAGAATCCTTTGCAGTAGATTACCTCCTGACAACAGGATTTCATTGAACTGGCTCTGAAAGCTCCTACAGAGATATAACAAAGAACATCAGATTAGCTAAGAGATTTCTTCTCAGGCTACCAGCTGAAGAAGGAAATATCTCATGGCTTTACAGAGCTCTACATGAGACACTGAATGTTCTATAAAGCCCATAAAGCAATTTTGCTGTGAAAAATTTACGATTACAAAATCATGGTCAAATGCAACATCAGATTTAAGCTTGCAAGTTTGTATGTCTACACATACACATAAGTTCCCACATGATCACTAAGAATTAAAGCTCCTATTATAGCTGTTGTAGCTCCATTTTCTTATATTTTGAGATTATTTTGGGCAATGGAAATAAGCAACCTGTTGGTGAGACGACATTGCAAGTACCTTACAAAGTCATTACACAGAGGATATAACTTCTTATAGCCACCCGCAGCAAGATGTTGACCATTTTGCTAGAAGGGTTGTAGTTCATGCCTGCAGTTCATTGGCTTTCTACTACCTATTTTTTTTGCTACCCCAGCCAAGAGGTACCCAAGCTGCTGTATCTGTATTAAATAATATGCTTCATGAATGTAGGATGCTGGCTGCAATTCAGTGAGATTACGGATACAACCCTGTATAACAAAATTTAATCTAGTTAACTGAAAAGGCAATTAACTATTAACAAACTTTCTGATTAACTGTTAGCTTAGGTAGTCTAAAATTTCTTAACTGGATATAAAGGGGAAGTATATTATATTTAATTATAAAGCATAGTATTTATCAAATAGGAGAAGAGCAATGCAGAGTGAATAGGATACAGACTCCACTTTTGTGAAAACTCAAGTCAGACTTAAGGGATATTTTTTTTTATTTCAGTCTTCTCTCAATATCCCTATTTCCTGGATTAAGAAAGAAATAAAAATTTATAATTTAATTCCTAACTAGGACCAATATATATTAGGAAGTTTAAGGTCTCTAATCACTAAGTTTACTGTTGAAGCATTTTCAGTTAAATACAGGTAGCCATTAACACTTTGAGAGATAATTCAATCTCAATCAACTTCAGTCTTGACATTGAGATCCAGCCTTAATTGAAGAAGTCTTCACACTATGCAAGAGGGTAGCATAGTATAAAAATTGCACCATGGTATTTTTTGCACAGAATCATAGAATCATAGAATAGTTAGGGTTGGAAAGGACCTTAAGATCATCTAGTTCCAACCACCCTGCTCCGGGCAGGGACACCTCCCACTAAACCATGCCACCCAAGGCTATGTCCAACCTGGCCTTGAACACACAGAAAGTGAGGTTACCTCATGCATTTACAGAAACAAGTTACCTTAATGAGCTAAAATAGTTTATTATATAGCCCAAAAATTAAAACTGCACATTTAGCAAGATATATGAAATTAAAGAAGACTGTATGTATGCTTAATAATTATATAATGTATATTATTTGCACATATCTTTAAAATATTTTTCTTATGTTTTATCTATAGGTGTGCTTAATATTATTTTATAAACAGCAATTGAAAAACAGTAATTTCTTGGTAACTGTCTACAGTATTTCACATTAAATTCTAATTACGCAGTTAGAAAACCACTGCATTGTTCTGTGAAACTTAAATTTTGTTCCATTGTTGTTGCACTGTGTCATGGGTTCAGCAGCAGCAGTCATAAAACAGTGAAGAGGAACTGGAGTCTCATCTACACTAGGAGGCTGTATCTTTTAATAAAGTATGTTCCTGACAATGCTGGGTCCTTTGTTTCGGGTTCCACAATAAGATGACCTACATATGTCCTATCACAGCTTTGGTGCAAATATTGGGCAGTTACTAGGACAGTGCGTTCTGTATTACTGCTCTCTGAAAAAGCCTAAAAACCTGCACACTTGTTTGACTTTTTTCTCACCAACCAGTATCAATTAGTTTAATTACAGATATCTTCAATCTTCAACAAATAGGCACTACAGTTCAGGCGTCCCAAAATCATAGAATAATAGAGTCAGCTAGGTTGGAAAAGACCTTTAAGTTCATCAAATCCAGCTATTCACTCAACACTGCCCAGACCACCAGTAAATCATGTTGTTAAGAGCCTTATCTACATGGTTTTTAAACACTTCCAGGGACAGTGATTTCACGACTGCCCTGGGCAGCCTGTTCCAGTGTTTGAAAACCCTTTCAGTGAAGAAACTTTTCCTAATATACAATCTAAACATCCCCTGGTGCAGCTTGAGGATATTTCCTCTTTTCTATCACTTGTTACCTACTTGACTGACCCCCACTTCACTACGACCTCCTTTCAGGTAGTTGTAGAGAAATCATGGATTTGGTTTCTGCTAGGTTAGATAATAAATAGAACTAATGTGCTCACCATGTAGAAAATTATTTTAAAACATTAAGATCACCTATATAATATATGTTCTACTGCTGTGGTATTTGCTTTTGAAGAACTGTGGGATTCAGACACACATCAGTATTTCTTTGTTTGGTTGCTGACAATGGTACCTTTGCATCTGTAGCATCATCATTAGGAAATAAAGCATCTTATTTACAAATAATTTTATCATAGAATCATAGAATAACAGAATGGTTTGTGTTGGAAGGGATCTTAAAGATCACCTAGTTCCAAGACTCCTGCCATGGGCAGGGGCACCCCACACTAGACCAGGTTGTGTCATGGTTTAAGCCCAGCTGGCAACCCAGAACCACACAGCTGCTTGCTCACTCCGCCCTTTCCTCCTCCTGCTCCTGGAGGGATGGGGAGGAGAATCAAAAGACTGTAACTGCTATGGGCTGAGATAACAGCAGTGCAGTAACTAGAGGTAAAACACAAAACCACTACTACTACCACCAGTAATAATAATGACAAGGGATGTAACAAGGGAAGAGAATGCAACTGCTCACCACTCACAGACTGATACACAGCCTGACCTGAGCAATGACATAACCCTTCTGGGTAACTGTCTCCAGTTTATATAGTGGGCAAGATGTGCTGCAGTATGGAATATCTCTTTGGCTAATTTGGGTCAGGTGTCTTGTCTATGCTTCCTCCCGGTGTCCTGCCTCTGCTTTCTCACAGCTTCCCTACTCCCTGGCAGAGCATGAGACTCAGAAAGTCCTTGGTCAGAGTAAACATTACTTAGCAACAACTAAAAACATCTGTGTCATCAGCATTGTTCCCAGGCTGAAAGCCAAAACCACAGCACTGCAGCAGCTACTAAGAAGGAGAAAAATGACTGCTACTGCTGAACACAGGCAGATTGCTCAAAACCTGAGCCAACCTAGCCTTGAAGACTTCCAGGGATGGGGCAGCAACAACTTCCCTGGACAACCTCTTGCAGTATTCCATCACTCTCACAGTAAAGTCTTTATTCCTAATAGCTAATTTAAATCTATGCTCATTCATTTTAAGACCATTATCCCTTGCCCAAGCCCTATATGTCCCTGTACAAAGTCCCTCTCCAGCTTTCTTGTAGGCCCTCTTTAGGTACTGGAAAACTGTTATAAGGTTTCTCCTGAGCCTTCTCTTCTCCAGGCAGAAAAAACTCAGCTCTCTCACAGGAGAAAGCCTGTCTTCATAGGAGAGGTGTTCCAGCCTTCTGATCATCTTCGTGGTCCTCCTCTAGACTTGCTCTGATCCTCCACATCCTTTATCTTGTTATGTTATCCTAGCATTATATCTTACAAAGCACTGAAAGTTCAGTTTCTGTTTACATTCTGGCTTCTGTTCAACAAAAAACATTACAAGATGCTATATAGGTGCATCAAAGATCCAGGGGAAAAAGTGCTTTGACCTCTAAGAGACTGATGGGTCTTCTGTATATTTAGATGCTGGTCATTCTGTATATTTAGATGAGATATTCAAACAAACAGAAATGTTTATTAAATTCAAAGCTGGTTTTTATAAGTACTGAGTGAATGAATTTTTCAGGAAAATCTATGAACAAAAGTTCTGATCACTAAAAAAATTTTGACACCTCCACTCCCTCCCAGTAGCAGTATACTAAAAGTGCTAGGAGTAAAATCCAAGTAAATAAGAAAAGGTTGGAGCTGTATTTGAAATCATAAGTTCACATTTTCTGAAGTAAATCTGCAGAAAATATTTCTGCATGACATTTCCTAAACCTTTTATTTTAGTGTGTTTAAATAAGAAAATTACACGTGATGTCATCAGATTTCAGAAAACTACCAAAATATTTCAAGATAAGGCATAGAGTTCATACAGTGTTCATCTAGCTATGTGTTTGTTTCACATTTTTTATCTCTAAAAATCAGCATAGTGCTTTGACTAGGCGTTTGAGCACAGAATTACAGAATCAACTAGGTTGGAATTTATGATACACGAATAGGATATTTATAAGTGCTTCCATCACAATGAAAACTTGATTTCAGAAATATTAGAAACTCTGTGCTTGTACCAGTTACTGCATAATCTTATGTATCATAATTTTCACTGAGATATTTGGGTTTTTTTATACAGTTATAAGGCAAGCAAAGTTAGATGCATACTTTTGTATTCTGCAGTTTTATGGGTATCAGTGACATTTGACAAGCTACATGATATGAAGTTTGAGACTGAGACTGAGTGTATCCTATTTTTGCTGAGCAATTAATTTAAAGAGAATAATAGTGAAATGACAGTTCTCATTGCTTGCCTATTGTTTCAGTTTTCTACTGATTGACTGTGCAAGAAGTATGAACTAAATGCACATTTTGTTGAACTTGGATATCTAAATCCATTGATCTTGTTTAGATGCCTGATACTCCCAAACTCCTATTCCATTTTTGATTGCATATAAACAATGACAACAAAAAAATTAATTAAAAACTACATACCACCCAATAGAAACTCATTTACTTAATTTTCAGTGCATATTTGCAAGCACTGTTTTATCCTATAATATCAATCCAGCTGAATTGCATGGATTTCAGATGTTTTACATTATGCTTTTAACCATGATGCCTTCAAGTCTTACATTATTAAAAAAAAGCAACCTCATATATAAACATGGGCCACCCATGTTCAGATTTTAACTGTCAGTTCAAATGAACTAGATTTGGTCTAATTTGGCATAAATCATTCTCAGTCTCTGTCCCTTGCAATTCTACAGAGCTACTGTCTTCCAGTTCAGAGTAGGTCCTGCATTCCTTCTCTTTTCCAGTCAAATAAGATATTTAGCTCTTTCCTTCAGTTTGTGATATGATGTTGTCTATCATTCAGAGGCCTCTGTGGGACTGCTGGCCTATATTCTAAAGTCAAGAGATAAAATGATTTAGATTTTAACAGTAAGCAAAAAAAACTGAGAATTGGAATCACTCTTGACTCTAAGTATTTTCTTTAGTTTTTATGACAGCCATTTAGAAATGTTTATTTCTTAAAATAATTTGGATTTAGATGCACTGTCAGTAAGTAACAGAATGGTTTTAGCAACAGAATTTTATGCATATGTTTCCATTGATTTTGAACTGTACATTAAAAAAATACAAACTTGCACATTAATTACTAAAATTCATATGTCTATAGAAATTTGCTATCAAGATTCATTAAAGATGTCTATGTGCAATTATACATAGCTAGATAGTATACATTCATGTATATGTATATGTATACACATACATTTTTTGCATGCAGGATGCACTGAGTCTTCTGTGAAGCTGACGTTACTTCAGAGTAAGAAAAAAATTTAAATAATTAAAGTTTGAAAAATACATGTTTTGCTATTGCGCAGAGGAAATAAAGAACAACTTATTCTTACTGAAAATTCTGAAAATATTATCTTACTAAACAAGGCACTGTCAAACTGAAATATAGCCAATTAAAAAAAAATGCATACAAAATTATTTTCAGGTATTTCATATGCTAGCTAATCTCTCCTTCACCTTTTATGATTTTAGCATGATGATTTCCAACTAAAATATACCCCTGCTTATATGAGAGAAACAGAGAAGCAGGGGAGTCTGACTAGCAGACTTTACACAAGAAACTGCGACAGACTGTTGATAGAGTGCTATGAAATGCACAGAGTAAACACACTGAAATAAATTAGATTATTCTCATGTCTCCTTTCTTTATAGAAATATGGTCTGTTTCTTGTAAGTTATAACAAGAGCAAGCATGACATTTTCAAACAGAAGTATTTTTTGAGATGATAGTGTTCCTTCAGTCACTGATCTATTTGATTATATAATCTAACCTAGGAAAGCAATCTGCCACTGCTTCAGAATTGCAGATGAAAAACATCAACACTAGAAAATAAGAATGGACTTAAGAATAATAATAATGATAAAAATCAAAACTAAAACATAACCTATTTTTCTAAGCAGGGAAACCCACAGGAGACCACAAAATCTGCTTTGCAGCACAAAAAACCACATATATCTTCCACTTCTTCCTCCTACTAAGAGAAATTAACTACAATCAAAGAAGTAATCAGCCTGTTCTTTTCTCACAAACAGAATTACCAGGAACTATGTTTTTAAAATATAGTTGAAAGCATTTGTAATAGTTAAATATATTTCAGAATATTTAAGAAAAAAAAAGTTAATGCAGATGAAAAAAACACAGTTAGGCAAATGATTCACAAAAAGCAAAAAACAATGCTATCTTTCAAACCTTTAATTTCCAGAACTGGATTCTTATGTGTCAACCCAACCACAATTACTTTTGCAGAACATCAGAATTGTCAGTTCTTGTAATGGAAGTGACGTCAGCTTCATTTTCTGTCATGAAACAGAATGATCAGAAAATAAGGTCATCCAGAACTGAAAACAAGTTTGCTTTCTTCCCTAACTTAATTGTTGACTCCTAGGTGCTGAACCAATGAGTGAGCAACACCAGAAAAATGAGGCATTTGTCATTTAACAAAGACCCAAAGTTTAAGAAATTGAGGGAAAGGAAGGAACTTTGGAATGCGTGGCACAACAAGCTGAACAGCTATGGATAATCATGTGGAAATCTTTCTGGAAATACAGGAAAATATTAACAGTATAAAATAGTAAACTCACTGTGTGACACTTCCTCATGGCTTCTAAGACATGAACTCGGGGGGGGGGGTGGTTAGCAACATTAACGGAGAGCACTTGTAAGCCATAAGAAAACAAAATCAGAGCAAAAAAAAAAAGTTTTGCAAGATAACCTACATTTTAAGAGTTTGAGAATTTAGGTCAAAAACCTTATTCTCTCAAAAAAGCAGATATTTTATCCTTGGCAATGCATGCAACCTCATTTTCTGCAATGTGTGATAAAATCAGAAAAACAAAAAAAAAAAAAGTGAAGCAAATTTATCTTCATTTAAAGTTGTTCCCTAATTTGCAAAATCCCCTCCCTTCTCTCATCAACTGTGCTTTAGTTACTAAAGAAATGCTTATAAATTTATTATTTAAAATATAAGAGATAAGTTCTATTTCATGTTTTTCCTCAGCCTTTTACAATTTAGAGAAGTCATTCAATTCTTCTAAATCTCTAAAATGAGAGATTGATATTTATGTTATCTATTAATATTCTCCAACAGGGAGATAGATTGCAAAAGGAGTAGACAGCATTGCAGGTACATAGTTCAGAGATAGACTGTACTCCTTCAGGTCGACCATGTAAAATTACCATAACATGTCATATTACACTTAATTGATGACCAACTTTTTAAGCATGTTTTGATACTGTTTGGTTCTGTGGAACATGTATACATGACTGGGACATCTAGGCAGTCTGACAGCATTGTTTATAAACAATAGTAACTGTTGCATGACCAAGCTATCTTGCTTTATATGACCACATCGTCTTCTGCTGTAAGTGGTAAGTAATAACCAGGGTTAATGAAACTGAAAAAGGGAAGGAGAAAGATATACAAGAAAACTAAACAAAATGTATTCTCTAAATCGGGAAACCAAAGCATAGCACAATACATTATGGGTACTTTCTCTGAACATTCTGAGTAATGCATTTTCCATGTAAAGGATTATAACCTCAGAACCATATTCCTTTCACCTTCGTTAGAGGACTTCATTAGAGTGCAGAGGTTTAGTGTCCATTGAGGGTCAATTTAATATTTTAAGTTTGTAACAGGAAAGGCCCTTGTGGGACTTTCATTTCAGGAGCTTTGTATCACTTCTTGAAAGGCTATGACTGTGGTCAAATTTGTATTGCAAAATGAGTAAGTCTAAACACAAACAGCAGTGAAATTCCAAAGCAGTGTTGAAAATAGTGCCTAGAGCTGTCAACGGTTTCTCAGTGGATTCCTCCACTTGCATGTACAGGGAACAAGACAATCCAAAACAAATTAATCTTTCAGATAAAAATCCCCTAAACTGGAAATAAAGAAAAACATCACAGTAAGGAAAACTTTAGGTAGAGATGCATGTTTTACAATGATCATATCTTTAGCTGTTGCAGAAATTTGTCAAATTAGTGAGATATTGTCATTTTTTGAAGGACACTTTAACACATGTAATCTAGTGGAATAGGAAGGGTTAGATTTTTTTTTTTATATATATTACTGATCTCAAGGATTGACATGAGCAGACATAGCAAAGTCATAGCAAAACCTCAGACTTTTAGGGTGACTGACAGGTAGCTGGATCAGTACAAAGTTTGAATCTAAATATCTCCTTTTTCTATCAGCTTTACCATGGTACATATGCAGACAAGAAATCTTCTGCCCTTTGAATATGACATTAAATATCACAGGAAGCAAGCTGGCATTTCATCAGTTCTCTTCATATATCTCCTGGATGCTTGGTAATGAACTGAGATCCCCACAATGACAGCAGTAGGCAAAGGTGATGCTCTCCAGACCTCAGTCTGGAGAGTTTCACAATTATTTGGGCAGAGTTTAAAAAGTCACTGTGCATAGTCTTCAGGAGACACTATGAAAAAAACAGATGTCTTCTGAGAACTCAGGCATTGAACAGTGATCCATATGCTGAAGGAAAGTTAAAAAGAAGTAACAAGATGCATAGAAAAATGAAGTAGAGGTTGATTTTAAGCATGTAAAGAGTAAGCAAAGAACACCTTTTTAAAAATGTTTAACTGTTACCTAGAAGCATGATATTTTATAGACGGAAAGCAAGATTTTCTCAATTTTGTTATAAATCTAACACTTTCCTTATGCAATAAAGCATTGTACTCAAGCTGTAGATTTCAAGGCAACTAAACAGTACGTGCTCTTTTCTGAGAGCAGAGATCTTTAATCATTTTGAAAGACTTGTGTTGAAGTACTTTTTGATTAAGATACTTCTGTCTGTGCCAGAGTAATGCATCCAACTTGATATGTCCTGAGATGTTAGCTGAGAAGAGCAGCATATTTTCCTTTTCATAAATTGTAAACAGTAGAGATTCATGTGATTTATATATATATGTATATATGAATGTGTATGTCTGCTGCTCAATATATAGAAATTTAACTGATGAAGTGTCAGTTAGTTAGCATGGAAGAATGACATCTGAAAATTCTGGAGTAATGAATTTTCAGAGACATCCAGGAAATAAGTCACAGCTTCCACTGTCCTAACCATTATTTTTGTTACAATTACCACAAAATAAAGAAAAATTTTATGTATTCAAAAGCTGATATTTTTTGTCTTCTCTAATGTGCAAAAAATATAATTTTAAGCCTTCATATTGAAAACTTTATTCTTTTTTTCTGAAGGAAAATTTTTAGTTTTGGACTGAACAGGCTTCTTTGTAGAATAACTTCATAGTAAATATATGCTCAGAAATTAAAGATTGGACATTAAATCAGACTAAAATAAAATTGCTGATGACATTTTTTTTAATGCAGTGTTGGATGTAGTATATATAAAGTTTAAAAGAGCTTGGGATAAGCTCAGAAGGAAGGAAAATATGAAGAGCCTTGTGAAACTACTGTATAAAAACCACTGCAGAAATACTGCCTTTGAATTTTAAGTGGTCAAAGAACAAATCCCATTAATCACATAAAAAGAGCAAGAAACATCTTTGATGTGGTCTTTTAAAATAAAAGTTTCGGATGGACAGATGCAGATGCTGCTAAGGCCTAGCTGTTTAAACTTATTTGTTGCTTATGCATACATGATTGCAATTTCTGAAATTGAGCAATTAAGATAAAATCAGAACTTTGATAGTACTTGGGAAGGTTTCTGTAGATTTCCATGAATTTTAAGAGCCAGCAAAGTCATCACTTGGTAAAAGAACTCGAAAAGAACAAACCAGAATCAGCAGGCCATAAGAAAAATAAGGTAGGAGTTTCCAAGACGACCTTATTTCACATTAGTGTAGTGTAGCTGCAGCACCTGAGTACTCTGGGATCTCTGAAGGACAGATCAAATAAAGGAGAACAAAGATTTGTGAGCCATTAAATCTAAGCAAAAGGCAGAAAGCTTAAAGCCAAACTACATGGAATATAGCTGTAATTACTCTCAGATCATCAGGTCTATGTCCAAGGTAGTATTAGCTATGATGACTATGAGCTGTTAGCTGCTTCCTAGTTTATAACCATATTTAAACTGTCTGTAGAATCAGGTCTCACAAACAATATGATATATAAAATGGAATACTCTGACAGTACTTCATATGCAATCTAGTAAAGTAAATAGGATTGAAAAAAAACCCCATGGAGTGAGAATATTATAAATAGCACAAGAAAATGCGTATTCAGTGTTCACTGCACCTTTAAATACAGACCACTCCCTGATGAAACAGCTCCCATTTACCATTTCAGTTGTGAAGGAGCAAATTGCAATTTCTCTACTGCAGTTTTTTGTTTGTTTGTTATATTCTCTCAATCTAGATTAAAAGTAAATCAGCCTGAAAAAAAGATGTTTGCTTTATATGTATAGCAACAAAACCATGACAAAGAGATCGATGTCTCTATTAAAGAAATAAGTGAGGGGAATCGTAGCTTAGTTTTGCTAAGGCTATGCTTGCTGTTCTCTAAATACTTCACAGCACAATTTTGGGTTTGAACTAAAAGAAAGGAAAAAAAAAACAAACAAACCCCTTTAATCTGGCAGTGGAAATTTAAAGCCACAAGCAGACTAATAATCATTCAGCATTGAAGATCATAAAGAAAACAGTACTCATGTTAACATCCAGTCTCCCAAGAGACTACAGTTTGAATGATAAGAACCTTCTGGACTATTTGAGACATTATAAGGGATATATAGGATTTGTAAAACTCTTGGTCTGATTAGGCTGCCTAGCTGAGCCCACATAGTTTGGACATATTTGCACATAGTCATAGTGCTCTTTTGAACTGAGTAGGAATTAAACACCAATGGAGGTAAGGTCAGCAAGCAAACATCATTCACACACATTTCTTGCTCTGCTGTGTCCCCTTATGAGTCTAAGAATGAGGAATTATAATGCATCTGAACTAATTTGTCTTATATCCATAGGAAGCTTACATGGGTGCAGTGTGTTCATACAAGGGTCTCTCAATCATTTTGCTGTGCTCATGATTCAACTGGGGTGTAGCAATAAAAGCCAGGTTTCCACTCTAGGCTCAAAAACCCCAAATTTTCAGAAATGGTAACACCCTATGGCTTAGGAATGCTATTTTCGAACCAAATTTAAAATACTTCAGCCTGGAGATTTTGACTTTCTGGATGTTCCTATGACTATCCATTCAAACTATTTGGAAAAAATCAAAACTCTATAATGTAAGGGGCTCAGTACTAGATGAGCATGTAAGAGAGCTGTGTCTGTTTCTGTCTTCATGGCTTGGTATCTGTAAAAAGTTCTTTCTCTACCCCTCCATTTCTTCTGCAAACTTCCAAAGGCTAGGATGTGCCTTCCTGTATGTATGAGCATCCACCATTATAACAGGAGTGCTGTTAAAGTTGTTCTGTTTTTACTATTATATAAACATGTTTTGGAGTACTCGTGAATAATACCAATATAAAAAATGCCTAATAACTGGTGATTGCTGCATACATCACACACACATTGAAGTATAGCAGGAACAAAACTTGCAAGCTAGAACCGATAAAGAATGACCGTTACTTCTATCAGTTTCCATAAAAAAAAGATAGCCATTAAACCATTCTTCCAGGAAAACTATTGAAGAAAATTTTCTTAGGGAGTAAATTCAGGTTCCAGAATTTTTATGAGTCCTAGCCAAAGGCAGTAATTTTTAAAAGCAAAATAAACTGTGAATCTGCAATAAACTAGGGTAATCTGTAAACCATTTTATTGTCAAAGAAGACAAATATGGTTTAACAATTATTGTAATTATAATTTCTCAAAAGCCTTTTTTCTTATTTTTATTAAAGCTAATGTCTAAAGATTGTTACCGCATGATAAATGGTCATATGATGAAACTGAACCTGATATGAACCACACAATTTTTTTGCATTTTCCATTTGCAGGTAATAAATCTCTCCAGCAGATGTTTTCAATCTCTGCTGCAATTGCAATGATTTTAAAAGCCCATAAACCCATGAAAAAACTGCTGGGATTAAACTGCTCTTCACTGACAATAAACCCAGAATTCTCAACGTAATTAAACCTCTTTTTTATCATTCCATTTTTTTTTTAAAATACAGATGACTCTTGTGGAATATCAACCATATGTATAAACTAAAATTTAGTAAGCATTTAATGTGTATTTAATTTGCAAATACAATTGTAAAAATTTCTGTCACAATATTTGCTAGATGTAAAACTGAAGAGTATTTTGGCAAGAAAATTTACCCACACCAAAAAAAAACATGTTTCTATCTGACATGAATTATAGCAATGTCTGAGAATACACTAGAAAGTTAATGCTCATCTATTCTCCGTTAATACTAGTATCCATCAAGTTAGAAAGAGTTATTTTACTATGCAAAAGTCAGTGTCTTAGGAAACAGTGCTAGATCCACACAGGATTAAATGAAGTTGATGAATGCCAATAAAACTTAGAAATAATACAACAAGGTGAAAGAGTATAGCCAGTTTTACAGTTAGATTTAATTCTACATTTAAATTGCACTGCTTGTCATCCAAATCCAATTTTTTTGTAGTGGGTTTGGAATTTTCTGGATTCTCATTATCATTATGATGATGACAGTGTTATTGTAAGCATCTTATTTTAAAAAGACTTCCTTCTATCCTTGCGTCAATCCTTATCTATTTTATTATCCATATTATTATTATAAATGAAAATTACAAAGCTTCCAACTGCACATAGTATTAATAAACTACTTGACAGTGTATGGAATAAATAAAAAGATAATAAATGGACCTGAAACCTTAAGTAACCTGCCAAGGCTTTAGAAAAAATGCGTAACTCTAAGTTGGGGGACATGAAAACTGCACTGATTGCAAAACTTAGCATCTTCTCAGTAGTGCCCTGGCAACACCTTAGGACAAGACTAAAGCATCTACTGCCATGGCCCTTTATATGCATGTCCTGGAAAGAAAATAAAGCGCGACAATCCAGCAGACTAACACATGACATATGACTGATGGGCATATGTCTCAGTAAATATACAGAGATACAGTACAAGAATGAGAAATAGAATCATAGAATAGTTAGAGTTGAAAAGGACCTTAAGATCATTCATTTTCAACCCCCCTGCCATGGGCAGGGACACCTCACACTAAAACATGTCACCCAAGACTCTTGAACAGTGCCACAAACGGAGCATTCACAGATTTTTTGGGCAACCCGTTCCAGTGCCTCACCACCCTTACAGTAAAGAACTTCTTCCTTATATCTAAACTTCCCCTGTTTAAATTTGAACCCTTTAAACCTTGTCCTATCACTGAAGTCCCTAAAGAAGAGTGCCTTCCCAGCATCCTTATAGAATATAGCCTGTAATTAAGAGTTCTCTTTGGCAGTCTGTCTTTTGGTGATTGCAGAACAGGTACTGAAATCCAACACAATAACAAAAATCAGCTCATAGGAGGAAAGTTATAGCAAGTATTTTGTTGACATACTAAAAATTAAAACAAAAAGAAAAAAGGACTAATTTTCTTGGATCTGCAACCACTGGTACTATGCATCTTCTCATCAACTTTCAAACTTTAAAATTAACAGAAAACGTCAAGACCCATTTTTTACAGATTCTTTTGCAGTGGAAGTATCTTTGAGCAACTTTAAATCCAATCATTATGCAAAGTCCTACTCATCTCATTTATGAAGATAATACTAAACTCCACATTTTCAATAAGAAAAAACAAGTTGTTCAAAACAACATGTAAGTACTTAAGCCCTTAAATTAGGCACTTTAACACAATTTTTCTGATACCATCCTAGCTTGATTTTTTCATTCTAATATTTAGTCTTATTATCCAAATCACTTGGGAAAGCGTGCATATTTGAGGAGTCACAGGTTCCACCATCAAATGCTGACTTCTGTCTTATTCAACTGTAACCAAAACGAGAAAGGTGAATACTACACTTCTATGACCTTGTCTATCAAAATACATATTTGTAGTTTCCCATCTAGGACGCCTCCACAAACTGCCCATGCCAAGGACAGGAATTACTCTGCCTGATGCACATGACTTCCAAAGAGGGAACACACAGATCAAGAGATGGCATCCTTGTTGTGGATCTCTGCTGTATTTCCTGTTGTCACCGCAGCCTCATACAGCTTGCTTGAACATCATGAGCATGAACAGATGAGTCAGACCTTTCTGTGCATCAGGAAGTTTCCTCGTGCCCAACACTCTTGAAGATTGAATGATGCAGATAGCTTGTACCAGGGGTTTTATCATATTGCAACACAAAACTATAGCTTTTAAAGGAACAAATTGCTTCTACCAAAGTGCAGTGTAGGTGGAATTGCTGTCAGCAATGTCTCTCCGGTGTCAGAGCCTCTTAGGTCTAAGATCTCAAGCATGAATTCAAACCTGAGCACTTAGTGCAGCAATACTTTAAATCACATATGCTTGACTCCTTATTTACTGGAAAGTTTAGGACAATTAATAAAGTGGAATCCTAATTTAGACACTCATAAAGAATGTGAAAACCATAATACTTAGAGTTTAAAATACAAGTTAATATAAAACATATATAGGATGTTTGCTGTTAGCCTAATATTTATTCAAAACCATTTTGCTCTGCAGCTGAGTGCTATTTTCTAAGCACCAAAGACAAGTGTAGAACACTGGTGATGTAAAACAATCAGCATTGTTAAAGGTAACAGGGAGAGCTTTCATCCAAAACATGCTATGTATCCCACAGATGCTGTTATAGCTCCTAGTGCTGGTAGTGATAAATGATGTACAAAATGAGTGAAATGCTGAGATACAGCCACACATAGAATAGGGAATCTAAGAAGAATTCCTTGACAGCAAGAGAAAACTGATTTTATGAAGAGAGCAGGTATGACATTTATTTTTCCCTTGTACATCTGTCTTCCTCCCGTCTAAACTCTAGGACTTGTTTTTGACTTCCTCAGGGTGATTTGTTTCGAGACAGTCTTGTTCACGACAGCAGCAAACCCCTAAATTCCTCTTGTCTAGAGTGGGGTTACATAGGTATGGATGGTGATCAAGAACATATAATGGTGCTCTTGTAAAAGTGTTCTACACTTGAGAAAAATTGGTGTGCCCATTCAAACGATAGGATTGAAATCAGAAGGAATCTGTGGTTCATTACATCTTGCTGTGACTCTACCATAATAGCTAGCATGTTCTTACTTTTTGTCCTTTCACTTTATCTGTTCACATATGTTTCTCAGTTTCAAATTCTCTGAGTTGTCCTAAAGAGCATCTGTGAAAGGGTATGCAGGCTTTCCAAACTAATCTGCATCATTTATTGAACTGTGTAAAGAACATTTACAACTAATTGAAAACATGCATGCACTTCACAGATGAATGCCTAAGTCACTGTCTTTCAATTATAAATCTTGGCTCCCTCTGTTGTTTGATACCTGATTTTGAAATCACTTTCAAACCTTCTCTGAGAATCTCAGTAGCACATGCAAGATCTGGAAAATATTTTGAATTTTGACTCTGTATTATTTACGGGGAAACACAAATATTACCGTCTACTGTGACTATAACATAGCAAATATTTAATTAGAAAGGGCATATTTGCTTTAGAAACATGAGATTTTAAAGCATGGATCAAAGTGTTTGTATTATCTTGTACCAGGCTCTGATCTAGCCCCAGAAAAAAAGTTTTTAAAGGAAATCACTGACCACTATCAACCCTGTCCTTGTATTCTGAACCAAACAGTACTGAGTATTACCATGAGACCCACTGACACTGACCCAGGAGACACCAAAGACATTTTAAACTCACTTCAGAGTAGATTATAGCCAATCCACTTGATCAGAAGTGGTAGCCTTCAGCAACTATGAGGATATACAGATTCCAAACCCTTCAAAAATTGCTTGAGTTAACATTCCTGATGGTGGTGTTAAAGTGTGTTTCTTAAAAAAAGTTTTTCTATTTATGAAATTTCTAACAACTACCTGGGAATTTTCTAAAGCAAATGTTTTTGAAAGCAATATAAATAAGTGGGGAAATGTAAATGTTCATAAATTTCTTTGTCATAGGAAGGAAAAAAAAGGTTTCATTATTGAAATGTTATGTGTTAACATTTCCAGTCTTAGTTGTTCAAGTTTCAGTTTTTTGAATTAAATTACCTTCCATTTGGGAATTTATTTCATTTTAGGCAAAAAAGGATAAAAAATTTAAAATTAATTATTATTTGACAAGATTAAAAATGGTAGAAATTAACAAATCCTGATTTCTTTTTATGTTTAATTTTTATTTTTTATAGATTTCAGGATTCTTATGGGCTAGGGTATAAGTATAGTTTAAAATATTTTTGGCTAAGAATAGAAAAGTTAATAAAATTATTAATATTTTTTCCTATTAATTTTCATAGACATTATTTCTCATTTCAACTTTATAATACATTCACAGAAAATATTGCAGGTCATATTACGCCACCCACAATCATTAACACTGTACTCTGTTTAAAAGAGTATTAGTCTAGCTTTGAGTAGCAAAATCATTTAATATAATTTATTGTTGATCTATTTGATCAGTGAAAGGTGCAATGTAACAGCAGATTAAAGTGCTCAATGATTCATGCATTTTCTCTCAGTCCTGAGAAGCTGCAAATAGGAGTATGATTTGTCTGTTCAATTTCTAACTGTAAGTATAGACTTCTGTGCAAATCGTAATGTTCCTTTTATCATAATGGACACTAATTGCTCTTATAACACTTGTTTTGAGATTAAGAAATGACTGAAATATGTACCCATTCACTCATTTCCCTCCAGTTGTAATAAGGCAGACAAACAAAGGAAAGGTTTTAGCATTCTGGTTTTGGCCCACTACATTGCAGATACCCTGGCTCAATTGTCTCTCCTATATCAGCTTGCTGCAAGAAGGGTCGTGCCTTGAAATGTAAAAGACTGGAGTAAAAATTCATCTTAGCTCTTTTCTTTAGGAAAATATCGTGAAGGCAACTGCAAAGAGTAAGCAGTATCCATGTCTGCTCTTTCTCCTCCTATGAAATCACATTTTTCATAGAATCATAGAATAGTTAGGGTTGGGAAAGACCTTAATATCATCTTGTTCCAACCCCTCTGCCATGGGCAGGGACACCTCACATGAAAGCATGTCACCCAAGGTTCTGTCCAACCTGGCCTTGAACACTACCACAGATGGCACAATCAGAATTTCCCTGGGCAACCCATTCCAGAGCGTCACCATCCTTACACTAAAGAACATCCTCCTTATATCCAATCTAAACTTCCCTTGTTTAACCCATTACCCCTTGTCCTATCACCACAGTACATAGCAAATTGTCCTTCCCCAGCATCCCTATAGCCCCCTTTCAGGTACTGGAAGGCTGCTATGAGGTCTTCACGCAGACTTCTCTTCTCCACAGTGAACAGCCCCAACTTTCAGAGCCTATCTTCATACAGGAGGTGCTCCAGTCCTCTCATCATCCTTGTGGCGTTCCTCTGGACTTGCACCAACAGTTCCATGTCTTTTTTACATTGAGAACACCAGCACTGAATACAATACTCCAAATTAGGTCTCAAGGGAGCAGAGTAGAGGGTCAGGATCACCTCCCTTGACCTGCTGGTCATGCTCCTTTTGATGCAGATCAGGATACAGTCAGCTTTCTGGGCTGCAAATGCACACAGTTAGCTCATGTTCATTTTCTCACCAACGAACACCCCCAAGTCCTTCTCCTCAGGGCTCCTCTGAAGCTCTTCTCTGCCCAATCTGTAGCTGTGCCTGGGATTAATCAAACCCAGGTGTAGGACCTTGTACTTGGTAGCCAGTTCTTTTTTCACCTAATGGTCCACCTATCAAGTTGATGTCTCTCCAATTTAGAGACAAGGATGTCATGCGGGACAGTGTCAAACGCTTTGCACAAATCCAGGTAGATGACATCAACTGCTCTACGCCTGTCCATTAGTACTGTAGCTCCATCACAGAAAGCCACCAGATCGGTCAGGCAGAATTTCCCCTTAGTGAAGCCATGCTGCTATCACCAACCACCTGGTTGTTTTTCATGTGCCTTAGCATGACTTCCAGGACAATCTGATCCAAGATTCTGCCAGGCACAGAGGTGAGGCTGACTGGTCTGTAAGTCCCCGGCTCATCCATTTTTTCCTTCTTGAAAATAGAGGTTATATTCCCTTTTTCCAGTAATTGGTAACTTCATCTGGCTGCCATGATTTTTCAAATGTGATCGATAATGTCTTAGCAGCATCATTTGCCAGCTCCTTCAGGACCCACGGGTGGATTTCATCAGGTCCCATGCACCTGTGCATGTTCAGGTTCTTAGGATGGTCTCAAACCAGATCCCCTGCTACAGTATGCCAAGCATCTTCATTCTAACAGTCCCTGTGTCTGTCTTCCAAGACTTGGATGGTGTGGTGTGAGCATTTGCTGGTGAAGACTGAGGCAAAGAAATCATGAAGAACCTCAGCCTTCTCCAAATCCAGGGTAGCCAGTTCTCCTGATAGCTTCCGGAGGGAGCCTACATTGTCCCTAGTCTGTCTTTTATTCACTATTTTATCTACAGAATACTTCCTGTTATCTTTCACAGCCCTAGCCAAGTTGAATTCTAAGTGGGTCTTAGTTTTCCTAAACTGGTCCCTAGCTTCCCGCACAACATCCCTGTATTCCCAGGCAGCCAGCCCTTGCTTCCACCTCCAAGTTTCCTCAGCAGCTCCTTATCCATCCAAAGAAGTCTCCTGGCCCTCCTGCAGCACTTATTTCTGGTTGTGAAACAACACTCCTGAACTTGCAGCAGGTGACCCTTGAATATCAACCAACAGTCTTGGGAACTGCTGTCCTCTAGGGCTATTTCCTATGGAACCTTACTAAGCAGGTTCCTGAAGAGACCAAAGACTGCTCTCTTGATGTCCAGGGCAGTGAGCTTGCTGCACGCTCTTCTCACTGTCCAGAGGATCTCAATTCGACCATCTCGTGATCGCTGCAATCAAGGCTGCCCTGGAGCATCACATTTCCAACCAGCCCTTCCCTGTTGGTGAGGGTGAGGTCAAGCATGGCACTTCTCCTTGTTGGCTCCTCTATTACTTGCAGAAGGAAATTGTCTTCCACACAATTAAAGAACCTCCTGGATTGCTTGTACTGGGTTATACCATCCCTCCAACACATATCAGTGGTTCAAGTCCCCCATAAGAACAAGGGCCTGCGAGTGTGAGGCTGTTCCTATCTGTCTATAGAGTGCTTCATCCACAGAGTCCTCTTCGTCAGGCAGTCGGTAACAGATCCTCGCAATAATGTCTCCCATCGCTGTTCTCCCTTTAATCCTGCCCCAAAAAACTCTCTGTCGACTGCTCACCTGTCCCCAGACTTAGCGCCATACTCTCCAGCCTAAACCTAACACAAATAGTAACTCCCCCTCCCCACCTACCGGGCCTGTCTTTCCTAAGGAGCCTGTAACCTTCCATTCCCATACACCAGTCATAGGAGCCATCCCACCATGTTTCTGTGATGCCTATTACATCATACCCCCATAGATGTGCACACATCTCTAACTCCTCTTGTTTCGTCCCTATGATGCTGGCATTTGCATACAGGCAGCTGAGCTGAGCTCCAAATGAAGCCTGCTCATTGGCTGGAGTGGCTGGAATATCTCTACATAGCTCCGAGCATGTATTATGGGTGGTGGTAACTGACTGTCTGTGTTGGGAGAGAATGATACCCCCCTCCCCAACATGCCTAGTTTAAAGCATCCTTGACCAGTCTGGCAAGCCTCCTACCAAAATCACTCTTCCCCTTTTTTGTCAGACCAGCTTCACCAGCCCCCAGTAGACCTGACTTCCTAAATTGAGTCCCACGTTCTAGATACCCAAACCCCTGAATACGGCACCACTCTTCTAACCATTTATTAACCTGGCCAATCCTCCTAGCCTGTTTTTGGTCCTCTCCTTTATCCTGGAGAATCGCTAAAAAAGACTGAGTTCCAGAGCCCATAAGCACCTGTTCCAGGGCTCTGTAGTCCTTCTTTATGCTCTCTGGGCTTCTGCTATCTATACCAGTAACACCCACATGGATCACTAGATGTGGGTAATAGTGGGTGGGACTGACTAGAGCAGGCAGCCTCTCTGCAACACCCCTGATCTGTGCCCCTAGTAGACAACAGATCTCCTTCGAGACTGTGTTAGGATGACAGATGGGTGCCTCTGTTCCTTTCAAAGCAGAGTCCCCTACCACTACAACCCACCACTTTTTCCTGGCAGCACCAGTAGTGATCTTCTTTACCAGTGCATCAGCTGGTTGTTCATGGTGCAAGTGTGTTTCCTCATCGGCCCCCTGAAGGACTGTAGAGCGGTTCTGGAAGGAGACAACAGATTTAGAAGGCGGGTTGGAACTAGATGATCTTAAGGTCCTTTCCAACCCTAACTATTCTATGATTCTATGATTTAGGAGGAAGCCCTTTGTTTTTA
>JASSUY010045565.1:0-13748 GCA_032466535.1 Forpus xanthops
GTACACGTACGAGCGTGGGCAGCTGTCGCCGGTCTCCTCGGTGGCCCGGGCCTCCCTCTACGACCTGCAGCGGTTCGGGCGGGACCCATACGCGGACCGGGCGCGGTACTCTGCCTTTTGAGCCGGAGGTGAGCGTGTTGGCACAGCCGCTGCGCGGCGGGAGGGGGAACCTCAGCTGCTGCAGATAATGGGGGGGGCTGCAGCCCCCCCCAGGCATTGGTTGTGCTGGTCGTGTCTGTGCCTGTGTTGTGAGCTGGGATGAACAGCTGTGGTAAAGCAGGGCCAAGGCTTGCTGGGCCTTAAAGCCCAGGTGTTGGCTCTGGATGCTCTCCCCTGTGAGGGTGTGCTGTGGCAATCGGTGCTGCTGGTGGAGCTGGTTAGTCCTGGTGGCTTGCTCTCCCTCGTGGCTCCCGCTGCAGCCATGCCTGAGCCTGTGTGCAGTGCTGGCACAGCCACTGTGGGGTGGGGGGTTCCCCACAGAGCTGCCAGCCCTGTGTGCCGTTGCTGCCACATGTATTCCCTGGGAATTGCTCCTGTCCTGGACGGTGCTCCTGGGATCTGCGTGGTAAAAGCCTCCACTGGCCGGGTTACTGCCCTGGCACGGGTCCTCCCAGGATGGCCACGATCCCGGTGCAGCCCAGCAGCCCCCGGCGCCACGCCAGGACTCCGCTGTGCCTCAGGAAGCTGCGCCGGGGCTCGGCACGGTCCCCAGCACCATCCTGGCGCCTGCGCCAATTCTGCTTTTCTCTTTTCAGGTAAGATATTTGCGGCTGGACGTCGGGTTCCTGTCGCACACCGAATCGGCACCGCGCGTCTCAGGCTGTGCCAGGCTTCCAGCCAGGCTCAGGCCATGAGTCGGTTCCTAACGGACGCTCGGCTTCTTCCCAGCTTGGTCAGGAGTAGTTTGAGCCCCTTCCTTGTCGTGTCCCCCCAGTCTGGCTTTTCCGTTCTTGTGGTCAGGATTTGCTTTGCAGGTAGTTCAGGTGCCCCTGTCCCCCCCCTAGCTGGTCTAGGCTCAGGTGGTTGAGCGAGTGTAGCCGTAGCCGTACCCGCAGCACCAGCTTTGCTTTGCTTTGCCGCCCGCGCGGTGCCCTTGCCGGAGCCTCCTTCATTATTATTATTCTTTCTTTTTTTCCTTTATTTTTTAAGAGGGGGGAATAATCCACTCGTAGCTTTTCAGTCCCAAATGCAGCAGCTGACTGAGGCCGCTGCGCCGCACCGGCATGGGAGGGCCAGCCTTGTGCATGGAGCTCGTCCCGCGGCACTTAGCGTACCCCAGCCCCACTGCCCGGTAAAATAAACTCCAGTTTTTAACAAACCCCCCTGGCTCCGGCCCCAGTTATTTCTCTGGACTCAACTTACACCAGCTCATAACCTCTCGGGCTTACTAGTTCTGCCTGCGGCCCTGCCTGCATGGAGGAGCTCCCAGCCAGGGTCTCTGTGGGGTCTGTGCTGCAAACAAAGGGACAATGAGCTTGGGGAGAACCCCAGCTCCCCCAAAGGGGACCCCAGACCCACACATCGCCCTGCTAACAAGGGCTGGGTTTTGATGATGCCCTGGCTCTCATCCTAGGGCCCCTATGCAGACCAGCTGCACCCTTGCGCCCTGCTCTGCTTCCTCCTCTTTCTCTCCCAGGCAGCTACCTGTGAATTAACCTCATTAGTGCCCTAAAGGGGTTCATTGTTGCGCTGCTCTCCCCGTCTGTCAGTGCTTGCTTGGAACAGATCCTGCCTTCATTGACATCCTGGCCCTGTGGGAGCCCCTTGTCACCCGTCGCTTCCAGGGTCACTCCACCTCATTTCCTTTTGCGTGCTCACCTGCTGGCTCTTCTGTCACCGGGTGCGCATCTCCCGGCACCTGCCCTGGAAAAGGAAGGGAGAAATGTTAGTTCCTTCTGTGCAACTCATTCCCACTGTGGTTACTGAGCCCCCCATGGCACAACTGGGACTGCTCCAGCTCAGGAGCAGAGACAACGGCACTGTTGGATACTGTTGCGGTGATAGGAACAGTCAAGGCACGGTGCCGCACACACACAACCGGAGCAAACAGACCCTGCTTCACTGACTGTCTCAACTCCTAAAAGTGGCCTTTCTCACCCCAAAAAAGGCACCAGGCACCGATGTGTGTGCGCTGTGGCACAGTCCAGCAATGCTGTCGGCAATGCCATGGCGCTTCCTGCTACTGTGAAAACACTGATTGTGCTCAATCTGCCAGCAGCTCTGGCACTTACTGCACAGCACCGCACCAAGCCAGGTTCTCAGAGGTGGATGGAGCCAATGCCGGTGTGATCAACCCCTCACCGATGGCATTGCCGGTGCCCCTGAAGCACTGGGGGAGGGAAAGAACCAAACGGGAGGCAGCTGGGAAACGGTGAAGAGCCCAACGTTTATTTACAGTCATACAAAACCTCGGTCCTGCACTGAGCCGGCGCCCTGCCACGGACTGACGCTGCCAAAGGGGGAATGAACCCCAAAAGGGGGAACTCGTGGTATAAAAGAGCGTGGGCTCTGCTCTGTGGCAACGACTGCCTGGGTTATAACCGGTGCCGATAGCCGAGACCGCAAAAGACGGCACTACCACACTACGGCGGGAGGGGATGGTGAAGCGCGCGCCCGGCACCCAGCACCCGCTTTCCAACCATAAGCATGGATCCTTCTAAAACAACTCCAAAAAAGACAAAGGAAAAAGCAGCTAAAAAAGAACCGTCCTGTGCCTGAGGGCGAGAGCCAGAACCAAACCGTGGCACACGTGGCCTGCCCGCTGTCAGCGGCTCAGAGGCGGCGCTGGTAGCCCGAGTGGACACGGGCGGCGGGCAGGTAATCGCTGTAAGTGCCTGAGTACCGGGCGTAATCGGGGTGCGCTTCCGGGAGGCGGCGGTAATCCAGCGGGGACTTTGTTGGCGAGCGGCGGTACGCGAGCGGCGAGTCTGCTAAGCGCCGGTAATCTGAGAGGTCAGAGAGACGGCGCTCGGAGCCGTACCTGCTCAAGAGAAGAGACACGTGGTGAAGGAAGGGCAAAGTGCCCAAATCCACCACCAGCGGCCATCGTGTCCCATACAGGGACACACCGCAGCAGCGCGACACCGCCAGGCTGGCACTGGACGCAGATCAGACGCTGCAGGAAGCCCCACCGCCGGCTCTACCGCCCCAGACGTTGCCCCATCCCCACCACCCTGGCACACAGTACCCTCCCTTCCACACGCCGGAGCTGACACTAAGCCCTGAGCTGGGCACTGACACCCACTGGGGTGGCACAGAGCAGGTTGCGTGGCCACCCGGTGCCCGGCCCGGCGCCGTACCTTTTAGCCATAGCGGAGGATTTTTTGTATGGGTCGTCGTAGGCGGCGCTGCGAGGTGGAGAGAGGCGGGTGCGCTCATATGGCGGTGCGATGGCGGCCTGTGACAGGCCCAGGTAGGAGGCTGCGGGCTGCCCCAGCTGGCTCGGCCCGTTGTAGGCGCTGCCCGGTTGGGCTCGGTAGGCAGCCGCCAGCGAGGCGGAGGAGGGCTGCTGCGCCGGGTAGGATGCTGCCATCGAGCCAGAGGGCTGCGGCCGGTATGCAGCCGTCAGCGGGGCCGATGCCTGCGCCTTGTAGGAGGCGTTGATGGCCTGGCTGCCATAAGCTGCCAACGAGGAGCCCGCCTGGGCGCCGTAGGTGGCTGAGAGCGCGGTGACAGCAGACTGGCTGCCGTAGGAGGAGGGCAGGTTGGCAGCAGGCTGTGCACCATAGGCGGCGGCAGAGTGACTGGCAACAGGCTGAGCGCCGTAGGGGGCCGAGAGCGCGGGTGCTGGTTGGGCGCCGTATGAGACTGAGTGGCTGGGCACAGGCTGGTAGGCAGCAGCGGCGTGACTGGCCACTGCTTGGGCACCATAGGAGGTGATGTGTGTGGCCACGGCCTGCACACCATAGGAGGCAGAGAGCGTGGCACCAGGCTGTGCACCGTAGGCGGCAGCGTGGCCATCTATGGGCTGCGTGCCATAACCAGCAGCAGGCTGGGTACTGTAGGAGGCCACATGTGTGGCCACAGCCTGGACACCATAGGAGGCAGTGGGGCCAGCGGCCGCTGGGGCACCGTAGGCAACAGCGGTGGCAGCCTGGGCGCTGTAGGAAGTGGGATAGCCGGAGGCGGCCTGCGCCCCATAGGAGGAGACAATGGTGGCGGACTGGACACCGTAGCCAGAGAGCTGGGAGGCAGCAGGCTGTGCGCCATAGGAGGCAGGGGCCTGGGCACCATAGGAGCTGAGGGAATTGGCGGTGGGCTGTGCACCGGAGGCACCAAGGGAGATGGAGGGCTGGGAGCGGCAGGCATTGCCCAGCGAGGCAGAGGGCTGGGCACGGTAGGAAGCAGCCTGGCCAGTGGTGGGCTGTGGGCGATAGGCCACGCCGAGGGAGGCCGAGGGCTGGGCACGGTAAGTGGCACCCAGCGAGGCCGACGGCTGAGCGCGGTATGTCGCAGGCTGTGCTGTCATGGGGAGCGTCACCGCCGCGTAGCCGGCGCGGGTCGGGGAGCGCCGGAGTGGGCTGCGGTCCCTCCCAAAGTAGGAGGGGGAGACGGGCCTGGCCTGTGCCTCAAAGGCCTCGTACTTGCCGGCACCACCAGTGCCGAAGCGCTGCTGGTAATCGTACAGGGAGGAGGCGGCAGCGTAGCCAGCATTGGTGGCCGAGGGGAAGGCGGCATCGGCCGCCCGGCGCTGCTGGTCGAAGCCCTCAATCTTGGGCTGGAACTTCTCGCGATATTCCAGGCCGATCCTCTTGGTCTTGTCGAGGCCGAGGGCGGGCGGCAGGGCCTGGCCCGCACCCTTCTTCTGGACGTTGGTGGAGAGCTCCACGTTCACTCTGCGCCCCTTCACCTCCTTCCCGTTAAGGTTTTCGATGGCAACTTTTGCATCTGCTTCGTTCTCCATGTGAACAAATGCATAGTCTGATAAAGCAGCAGACAAAGGATTATCAGTGAGGGGGGGAGAAAAGACAATTCGTTACAGGGTTGAACGCTTAAGGAGCCTCGCAGGGGCCATGGTGGCTCAGCAGCAGCAAGACAGGCGCTGGGACGGGCTCCGCCGGCCCTGCTCTACTGCTCAGACAGCAGAGACAGAACCACCTTCATTTGCTTCCACCCCACAATGAATCTGGGCACAGGCTAACGCACCCAGCCTCCTGCCCGGCAGCCCCTGAACACCCCAGCACGGCTCTGGTTTGCTCTATTTCCCCCCTGTTTCCACCTGCACCCCCACAGCTCAGCACCCTGCCCTGCAGCACCACAACTCCTCCCTACTCATCCTCATCACTTGGGCACCAAGAGCCCCAGGGGCTCAGCTGGGCAGTCCTGGCAGTAAGCGGAGCAAAGCCAGAGAGGGCCCCTGCCCACCAAGACATCAAGTCACTGGCAGGAGAAAGAGAGAGGGAGAAGAGAGGCCGGAGAGGAGAAGGGGAGAGAGGCAGGGGATGAAGGAGAGGGGAGCAGTCGAGCACAACCTGCAGCACTGCACCCCGGGGCGAGCGGCACAACATGGCCTGGAAGCAGAGGTGGTGAAAGGAGATGGAGAGCAAGGCAGGAGCAGGAGAAGCGGGACCCGGAGCGGCCGTGCCAGGTCTGCGGCGGTACAGCGGATCCCTCTCTGCCCTCCCCCTGGCACAGTTCTCACCACTGTACCGTGCCCACACCAGGCCCATGGGGTTGGAGCTCAGATGCCACTACAGCAGCCAGGGGATGTCCCTGTGGCACGACGGGTCCGGGAGGCCGGCACGGGGCTGAAGGGCGTTCCCCCTGCAGCCATGGTTCAGGGGTCACTATAACCAGCACTGCCAGTGACAGCATATGGCCAGAAGCTGCCATGTGGCTCAGCCAGGGCAGCCCAACCACAGGAATGCAGCAAACCCCATCCTGGTACCTCAAACTGTGGCTAAACATCAGCACCGCTTCCCCCACCTCCTGCACATCCCCCTCTGCTCCTCTTTGCCATCCCACCCCTCCCTGGCTCCCATCCCACATCCACGTATTCCGATCCGGCAGCATCAGGAAGGAACATCTCCCTCCACCCCCAGCCCTATCTGGGGGCACCCCACTAATCAACCACTGGCCAAGGGGATGCCAGAAACTGTTGGCCCCGGTTTGGAGCAGTTTCTGATGGGCTCCGTTGACAAGCTGTGACCTGGGACGAGAAAGCAGAAGCAACAACATAACCCTCCTGCAAGGAGGAGACGGCGGGGACAGGGACCTCGGGGGTGACACCATCCCACCGAGCACTCGGTGCTGGGGGGTCCCAGACCCGCAGTTTCCCAGCGCTTTCTCTGTGTGTTTTGTCTCTCCCAACTCTACGGATGGGAAAGCGACTGCTCCACGTAGGAGCACGTTTGTGGACATGAAGCTGCGGTAGGAACAGCCGTGCAGGCAGCAGCGGGCAGGGGGTTAACCCCGCCTGGGCGGCGATGATGGAGGCCGCGGCGTGGCTGGAACGAGCGCAGCAGGGGGGTTGAATGGGGCAGGGATCGGACGTGGGCAGCCCACAAGGGCTCGTCCGGCTCCGGTTGGGGCCGCGGGGGGTTCGCAGGAGCCCCCGCGCCCCGCTCCGTGTGTGGCACCGCCGCCAGATCCCGCCGGTGGCGGGTTGGGGTGGGAACAGACGGAACACGGGTCACCCGAGCCGAGAGCGGGGCCGGAGCGGCTCCGAGCACGGAGAACAGCGGCGAGCCAGGGGCGAGGGCTGCCCCGGGGGGGGCCGAACGGGGCTGGAGTGTGCGGAGCCCCGTCCGCGGCGGCGGGTCCGGTACCTTTCACCACGTCGCACTCGACCACGGTGCCGTACTGCTGGAAGAGCGAGCGCAGCTCGCCGCTGGTGCAGGCGGCAGACACGTTCCCCACGAAGATCTTGCAGGTGTTCGTGGGCCGGGGCCGGGAGGGCTCCACCACGATGCGGCGGCCGTGCAGTTGGTGGCCGTTGAGCTGGGAAATGGCGTGGGCCGCCGCCGCCTCATCACGGAGGTGCACGAACGCGAACTGCTTCATAAGGGCGATGCCGAGCACGGGCCCAGCGGTACCGGCGAACAACTCGCTCAGCTCCTCCGCCGTCGCCTCCTCGGGGACATTGCCCACGAAGAGTTTCACGCCGGGGCGCATGGCGGCAGCGGCCGAGGGGAGCGAAGCGGAACCGAGCGGCGGCCGCACAAAATGGCGGCGTCTCCTCAGCGCCGAGCGGGAGGCGCGGGCGCGCACTGCGCCTGCGCAACGGCTGCGCGCCTTCAGCACTGCGCATGCGCAACCGCCCCTTCGCAGTGCGCGGCAGCGCCATCCCCTCCACAAGCCACGCCTCCTAGACACGCCCCCTTGCTTTGACCACGCCCCCTCTTAAAGGGACCTCAACCAAGTTTCGGAGGCTGCAGAGCCGGTGCGCGTTTATTAATGGCGGGGGGCTGCTCCTACAGGTGGGGGGCCGGGGCCGCCGTGGTCCGGTCCCGTTCCTCCCAGAGGGTGATGCCGTCGCAGGAGCAGACCCGCTTTGGGTTCTGGAAGAGCCCGGCTGCACGGGCCACGACACCGCAGGCCAGCCTGGGGGGGGACACGGGGACACACACGGGGGTCACGTGAGGACAGGCGTCATCAGCCCTCCCCTCCCTATGTCCCCCCCAAAGCACTTACCCCGGCCCCGAGTTCCCCGTCACCCGCGAGAGCGGATGGGAGCCTCGGCCCAGATCGTCCTCACCCGTGTCCACCACCACGGAGCGTCCAATGATGTCCCAGACCTGGAGGGACCCCCATGGCCGTGGGGATGGGGATGGACCCCCCCCCAGCCATAGAACTGAGCTCAGACCCCCCCCACGGCCATGGGGAGCAGTCTGGATCCCCACCAACACCGTGGGTGCCTCCGTGGTCCCCCCCAGCCTCACCTTCAGGCGTGAATCCTCCATGCGGAAGCTGGCTTTGCCCTCAGCATCAGCCCAGATGTTCCCCAGGTCCCCGACGTGCTGCAGGGGGGCGGTATTAGGGGGGCTCAGGGGGTACCCAGGAGCCCCCCATGGCTGTTGGCTCACCCGGTGCTGGTCCTGGGGTCCCCCGTGGTGCTCCCCATCAGGGTTAAAGTGTCCCCCGCAGCTGTAAAGAGAGCAGACATGGGGTGAACCCCGGATGCCAGCACCCTCAAAGGGATGGGGGGGGGTGCCCACGTGCCCCCCGGCTGCTGCCATACCTATCACAGGCCTGCGAGAGGTCCCCGAACTCATGGACGTGGAGCCCGTGGGGGCCCGGTGGGAGCCCATCGACGGCTCCATCCACCACGCACCTTGTGGGGGACACCTGCAGGAACCTCACCAGACCCCGCACGGCTCCAGGGCCAGAGAGCGCAGCCACCGCCGCCCCCAGGCTCGCTATGGGGGGAAACATCAGCACCCAAACCCCCCCTCCGTGCCCCCCTCCGATGCCCCAAACCCACACTCACCACCTTCAGAGCCCCCCATGCCCTTCAGCACCGCGCGGCGCCCCGAGCGCTCCAGCAGCTCCCGCACTCGCTCCGCAGCCACCGTGGTCTCCACCAGCACCGACTGTTCCTCCGGACGCAGCTCCAACAGCCGTACATCTGTGGGGGGTACCGGGTGATGGGGGAAGCCCCGGTTTGGGGTGGGGGGGAATCTGAACTGTGGGGGGGGACGGGGGCTCACCGGGGGTTCCCTCCAGCGCTGCCCGTACGGCGTCTGCACAGCTCCGGCACCGCATCTGCACCGCGAACTCCAGCTGAGGAATGGGGGTCAGCACCATGAGGGGGCTGTGTATCCCCTGAACTGTGCTGTGAAGGGTTCTGCATCCCCTGAACTGCGCTGTGAGGGTTCTGCACCCCCTGAACTGCGCTGCGAGGGGTTCTGCACCCCCTGAACTGCGCTGCGAGGGGTTCTGCATCCCCTGAACTGTGCTGTGAGGGGTTCTGCATCCCCTGAACTGTGCTGTGAGGGGTTCTGCATCCCCTGAACTGTGCTGTGAGGGGTTCTGCACCCTCAAAACTGCAATGCGAGGGGTTCTGCACCCCCAAAGCTGCGCTGTGAGGGGTTCTGCACCCCCTGAACTGCGCTGTGAGGGGTTCTGCATCCCCTGAACTGTGCTGTGAGGGGTTCTGCAACCCATGAACTGTGCTGTGAGGGGTTCTGCACCCCCAAAACTGCGCTGTGAGGGGTTCCGCACCCCCTGAACTGCACTGCGAGGGGTTCCACACCCCCTGAACTGCGCTGTGAGAGGTTCTGCAACCCCTGAACTGCTGTAACGGGGGCTCTGTATCCCCTGAACTGCGCTGTGAGGGGTTCTGCACCCCCTGAACTGCGCTGTGAGGGGTTCTGCACCCCCTGAACTGTGCTGTGAAGGGTTCTGCAACCCCTGAACTGCCCTGCAAGAGGTCCTGCACCCCCAAACTGCTGTAAATGGGGCTCTCCACCCCAAAAATTGCTGTGCAAGGGGTCCTGCAGCCCCTAAACAGCCCTGAAAGGACCTCTGCGCCCCCAAATCTGTTGTAACAGCGGCTCTGCACCCCTAAAAGTGCTCTGCAAGAGGCTCTGGACCTCGCGAACTGCTGCAACCGGGACTTTGTACCCGCTGAACTGCCTTGTGAGTGGCCCTGCACTCCCTGAACTGCTGTAACCGGGGTCTGCACCCCTAAAACTGCTCTGATATGGGTCCTGCACCCCCCGAACTGCCCTGCAAGGGGCTCCGCACCCCGAAAACTGCTGCAAACTGCGCTCGACACCGCTAAAACAGCCGCGCAAGAGGCGCTGCACCACCAAAGCTCCCGTAACCGGGGCTCTGCCCCCCAATCCCCCGTGGCCCGAAGCTGCTTCCCCAAACCCGGCTCCCCGCACCCCCGAAGCGGCTCTGACCCGGCAGCTGCTCCCGTTCGCTCCCGGTTCCGCCATGGCCGCGGACTCTGCACCCGGAACCACTCACGAGGCCGCTGCGGCGCCCGGACCGCTACGGCGACGGACCGGAAGTGGGATCGTTGAAAGGGGGAGGGATTTGTCACAAGCACCACTTCCGGCGTGTTGTCGCCATGGCAACAGCGCCGTAGCGGCGGGGCCTCACCGAGGCCCGGGGGAGGTTTGAGGGCCCGGACACGAGCGGAGGGGTCCCCATAGGGGGGTGCAGAGCGCTTTTGGGGCACTGACCCCCATTCTTCCACCAGCGCAGGGACCCCCGGTGCCCCCCCCGGGACCCAGCGGCCTTCGAACCCCCCCGGACCCGCGCCAGGGGACGGCGGTCCTGCGGCGGCCGACGGGAGCGGACGCGGGAGCAGCGGAGGAGGACCGGGTTCCTCTTCGGTGATTACCGCCAGTTCAGCACCGGCTCCGACTTTCTCCGCTCTATTTTCCACCTGAGCGGTGAGCAGAGGCCACCGGGAACCGGCAACGGCATCAATGGAGCCGTATGGAAAGCGGCACCGGTGGAGCTGGAGCAGCCGCAGAGCCGCCTGCACCGGCTCCGGGCCATGCAGGACGTCCACGATGGTACCGGATGGGGTCCTGCGGCGGGAGCTGCTGCCGGCACAGCTGCAGGAGCACAGCACCGACCCCAGGCTCGGTCCCGCTGCGAGGAGCGGCTCCCGGAGGCGTTCCGGTACCTACGGGAGGGCTCCGGGGACGTCCCTCCGGTGGGAAGATGCGGCGGGACCCGGTGAAGGGGCTTCAGCAAAGCCGGAGCGCTGCTGCTCTCCGGGCTGCCATGGGGAGGCGCCATGCACCGCCTCCCGGGTGCTGAAGTGCTGAGGCGTCAATAAAGCACAGGAGGGGGTGTTGTGGGGTGTCCCCCACTTTTGGGGGTCCCAACACCCTCAGTCGAGGCACAACTGCTGCAAAAATACGTTTATTCACCCCGAAATAAGTGTGAAAGGGGGGGGAGGTCAGAGCTGAACGGGGGCACAGCAGCTCCTGGAAGGACAGGGAACCCCTTTTTGTCCTTGTAGGGCACAAAGGGTCCCCCTCACAGCAAAGAGGGAGACTCTCTTCTTGTAGGGAGTGGGGATACCCCCTCATGGCAAAAAAGGGGAGCCCCATGCTATAGGGAATGGGGATCCCCTTCTTGCTGGGAACAGGGGGACCCCCACTTTGTCCTTGTTGGGAATGGGGGGACACCCCTCATAGCAAACAGAGGAACCCCCATTCTTGCAAGGAATGGTGACACCCCTGAAAGGGGGGAACCCCCTTCTCCTAGCAGGGGATAGAGACCTCCCCATGCAGGGGCTGCCCCCCACTCTCACATCCCCCAAAAGCAGCAGCCAACACAAAGCCAGGGACAGACCCCCCCCCCCCAATCCTTGGGGGGGCTCTCAGCTCAGCCCATCCTTGACCTGCTGCACGATGCGTGCCCGCACGGCCCGGGCCTCACTGGAGATGTGCCCTGGGGGTGCTGGCAGTGGGAGCTCAGGTTCAGGTTCAGGGGGGGGGCTCCCCTCGGGCAGCTCTAGGGGCATGTGCCTGCGCAGGGCGATGTTGTGCAGGATACAGCATGCCAAGAAGATCTGACAGACCTTCTGGGGTGCGTACTGCAGACACCCCCGGCCCTTATCCAGGCAGCGGAAGCGCAGCCGCAGCAGCGCCAGCGTCCGGCGCAGTGCTGCCAGTGCCTGGTGATGCAGTGCATTATAGCGCTCCTCGGCTGCACCTCGGGGTGCAGCGATGGGGGTCATCAGCCATGGCTTCAGTGGGTAGCTACGGTCACCTGTGGGGAGATGTGGGGCTCAGAGGGGTGACGTGGGGCTGTCCTCGCCGATAGGGTTGTTGGGGTCTGAGGCTTGCACCCACACCTAAAGTTCACCCCCAGAGTCTCAGCTCAGCCCTGAGACACCCCCAGCTCAACCCCAGGCACTCAGGTCTCAACTGAGATCCCTGGGTCACCCCCAAACCTTCTGGTGCTCCCCAGACCCATAGGGCATCTCCAGAGCAGCAAATGACCCCCTAATCACCTACAGACCCCAGATCCCCCCCGTCGCCCCACACCTCACCCAGCAGCCAGGCGCCGTCAGGCCGAGCCCCCTCCAGCAGCCGAGCCAAGGCCGAGTTCTCCAGGACGGCAGCGTTGGGGCAAGAACCAGGGAATTTGGCCACGACGTTGGTGATGGTACCGGCGGCATCACACACCACTTGCATGTTCATGGAGTGGTAGTTCCCTGCGTTCCGATAGGCAGGCTCATTCTCGGAGGGTGCCCGCAGTGCCACGTGCATGCTGCCCACCAGGCCCAGCACCCCGGGGAAGGCACCGGTGGCCGTGCCGGTGCGCAATGGTGTCGGGAAGGTGATGTACCGCGCTGCCCGTCGCTGCAGGGCCTCGAGGAACTGCGCCAGGCAGTTGGACATGGCGGACTGGCTGATGCCGGTGCTGTCGCGTGTGGCTGTCTGGAAGGAGCCGGATGCCAGGAAGGTGAGGGCGGATGTCACCTTGACGGCTACCGGCAGCGCGTGGCTACGGCCCGTCAGGCTCTCCAGGTCGGCACCCAGCTCACGGCACAACCCGGCGATGGCGGCCTTGTCCAGGCGGTACCGCCGCAGCACCTGCTCCTCGCTCAGGTCCAGGAAGGAGCAGCGCGCTCGGTACACTCGGTGCTCCGGGTAGAACCGGCGGCGACGGCCCCGTTTGCGGCGGGGCGATGGGACAAGGCCGGGTGTTGCCACGGGAGCGGCGGGGGCCGCTTCTCCGGTACCGGCACTGCGGTCCCGCACCCGGCGGAGCAACAGAACCGAGTCCGACATGGCCAGGGGCGGGGCTAAAGGGAGATGGGCGGGGCTAAAGGGGGATGGGCGGGGCTAAAGGAATATGGGCGGGCCTAAAGGAAAATGGGCGGAGATAAAAGGTTAGGGGTGGGGCTAAAGGAAGATGGGCGGAGTCTAAAGGAAAATGGGCGGGGTTAAAGGTATATGGGCGGGGACTAAAGGGAGATAGGCGGGGCTAAAACGTGAGGGGTGGGGCTAAATGGAGATGGGCGGAGTCTAAATGAAAATGGGCGGGGCTAAAGGTATATGGGCGGGGACTAAAGGGAGATAGGCGGGGCTAAAGGAAAATGGTCGGGGGCTAAAGGGAGAGGGGTGGAGCTAAAGGTATATGGGCGGAGTCTAAAGGGAGATGGGCAATGGCTAAAGGGAGATGGGCGGGGCTAAAGGCTGCGACGAGAACGGGCGTGGTTCGAGGGGGCGTGGCCTCGCGGGAAAGGGGGCGTGGCTCAATAAAAAGGCGGGGGTTGGTGAGGGGCGGGGCCTATTGGCGAGGAAGGCCCTATGGGAAAGGGGCGGGGCAGGGCCCGGTTCGTCCCATTCCCCCCCGTAGCGGCGGAGCCGCGGGTCCCGGTAAGGGCGGGGGGGTTCCCGGTGAGCTCCGCCCTGCCCCGGCCCCGCTGACCCCGCTCCTCCGCCGCGGCCGCTCCGACCCCGCCGGGCTCAGCGGCAAAGCTAGGCCGCAGCCCCGCCCCTCGGCCACGATTGGTCACCGCTGCCATCACGTGGTCGAAAAAGCCCCGCCTCCAGCGCACCGAGAGACGCGATTGGCAGGCCGGGGGGGCAGGCAGTGACGTCACCCAGCGCTGCATCTCCTCTGCGCCCGTCGGCGGTTCGACCAATCGCATGGCTGTACCCGAACCGTCTTCGCCAATCAGCGTGCGAGGTGGGCGGGACGAAGAGCGGAGGTGGAGCCTCCGCGGTCGCCATTTTGTCGCCGTCACCGTCCCGCCGAGTGGGAGCGCGGGGCCGCGGTGAGGGCCGAGGGGAGGGTGGAACGGGGCGAGGAGGAGCGGGAAC
>JASSUY010045569.1:0-27771 GCA_032466535.1 Forpus xanthops
GTAAAGTGGGGGGGAAAAGAAGGTTGGGAGGAGTGAGTGGGCAGGCAGATTGATTTACGCCTCAAACCACGACAAAAATATAAGCAGAAAGCAAATTTTCATGCCCAACACCCCTTCTCCAGCTCAAAACCCATAGTAATGTAACATTCTTAGAAGACTCTTCCCAGTTTAAATTAAAACTAACCAGTTATGAGATTACCTATGGTAGCAGAATTTGAGGTTTTCTGACATACTACATATCTAATATTTATGAAGTAACACATAAAGGACAACTAAGGGGAGGAGTAATAAAGAATTAGTACATGAGGTACAGGACAGAATACCCTGAAAGAAAACCAACCATTCTTGGGATAAAATTGGTATATTTTTAAACAGTATAACACAGAAACAACAAGGGGTAATGGGTTCAAACTTAGAGGAAGTTTAGGTTAGATATAAGGAAGAAATTCTTTACTGTGAGGGTGGTGAGGCACTGGATTGGGTTGCCCAGGGAAGCTGTGAATGCTCCATCACTGGCAGTGTTCAAGGCCAGGTTGACAGAGACTTGTGTGAGATGGTTTAGGGGAGGATGTTCCTGACCATGGCAGGGGGGGTGGAACTAGATGATCTTAAGGCCCTTTCCAACCCTAACTATTGTATGATTTATAACCATTCTTTCTCATTTCATAATATACCTGAAATTTAATCTTCTGGTATAGGAAATGCAAGTACTTCCTGAGTTCTTCCCTACTAAAGAGGGGTAGCACTGAGCTTCAGTGAGTGCATAATTAGTTGTGAGCTTCCTAGGTAAAGTAAAAGGTGCCAGGTGTATGATAGAACTATTAAGTACTCATTTACAGAATTTTGGTCTTTACAGTAACTAAAAAAGATGTTTTAATAATTAAACAGATATTTTAACTGAAAGTAACTTGTATATTTTATAGAAAATCTCTTTTGATTTCACTCTAAAAACTATGTCAGCTTCCTTTTTACTGTTGTGGTTTGTTTCCACCAAGTAATTTGTAATATTGGCATTTTGCAGTGAAAAAAAAAATAAATTCTCTTGTGTATCCATAACTACTGATTGCTACACAACACACACGGGTATTCACCTATAAAAATACTCCTGATATAATTTTGAAATAAGCTTTATTTATTTATTAATATTTTAGTGGGTTTTTCTTGTTTTGTTTTGCCTTGGAAGGGGTCATTTGTTTGGGAAGGTGAAGGAAGGAGTTATTTTGACCCTATTCCTGATCTAATGCTGTTCCTGTATCTTCTCACAGGTATCTGTACCAACAAAAAAAGTTAGCAAAAATAAAAGAGCAATGGTCCACCACACTCTGCATTAAGGTTTGGTATACTGCAAACAATTTCTTGTATTTTAAAATACCTTAGGATATTACAGAAAGAAGGTTTTTTTGTAATATAAGGAAAAAGACATTTTGGTTTACCGCAAGAAAAATGCTGTACACTCCTGACAAATTAATCTGTCCTTGTGCCGTGACACTTGTTTATGAACCTCTAAAGACCTGTAGAACTAGTCAGGATAATGCATAAGTCATAACTACCACCAGGTAAGAAAGAGAACTTCATCCATAAACCAAAAGATAATAGTGTGATAATTCATGTTGCATTTTGAAAAAAAGGAACTGTGCTCCACATTCTCAAATAATACTGCATAGAAACTTAAACTACACTGATTTCTTGAAGTGCCTGAAGTTTTGCAAGAACATGGTTAGCAAGAACATGGTTAACAACACAACGAGTTGGCTTTGTTTCACAAGGGGTGGGTTTTTTTGTTCTTTTCTCCCAGTTCAGCTGTTAGAAAAATGAAATTCCTTTAATAAAATCCTCCAGAGACCAGCTTTGTTACAAATAGAAACTACCAGGCTTCCCATCCTCACTTAGTAACTGTGCAGTTAACCCATCTGTAAACTACTTCCATTACCGCAAACTGTTATTCTCAGTGAAGTAAAAGAGATTTTCCAACTATTTGCAAGCTATAGATCATTACAAATTCTCTCACACACACAGCCACCAGTAGCATCTACAGTTACAGTGTTTTCCTGATTCTGCAGGCTTCAATTACTCCTTCAGAATACAAAGACATTCTGCGGAAAAATTTCAGGTTAGATTATAATGGTTTGGAAGAGCCTGCACACATTTCTTTAAAGTTCAGTGGACCTTTAAAATGACACTGACACAGTTTTAAGCCAAAAGTATCAAATATTTCTGTGACCCTTTCCTTGTAAATTCTGACTTCATGCATTACACATCCCATAAAGTTGCTGCATCTTGAACAGCCTGAAGCATTTTCTGAAAGAAGAACAAAAAATCTGTGAGGGCCACCTGATGTTTTAGAAGATGCGGGGAATCAATAAAAAATATCTGGCTTCAGATACTTTTCAGATGGGCAAAAATGTAAAGCATAAACCGCTGTACTTCATAATAAAACTACAAAGCTCTAATGTACAACAAAAAGTAGAAATACCTGTTTCTTTTCAGACAAACCCTGTGTTCACAAACTCTGTGGGCCTCAAATATCAGCCAGGGCCACAAGACTTCTGTAAAAGCTAAAATAAGGTAGAAAATCTTACCTTCAAATAGGCCGACAAAGTATTTTGGAGTTGTACAATGTCATCAAATCCTGAGGTAAAAGCAGCAACAAGCCAAATAAGGTTCCAGTTGGGTAAAAATCTTCCAGAGAAACCTTCTGGACAAGTCTTTCAGGAAAAAAAGAAGAAACTACAAGTAGCTCAACTGCAGTCAACTGCAGTCTCTACCTACTGACACTGCTGGATTTCAACAGTATCATCTATTTTTATACCAAAGAGCAAGAGACATACAGATCCATATTTCTAACAAATGGCCAAAACTGATTTACTTCAACCATCTGGAAGTCTCAAAAGCTAATAAATTGTTTCTCAGAAGTATTCCAGTTTAAAGAGGGGAGATTGAGGCTGGACATGAGGAAGAGATTTTTTTTACAAAATACTGGCACTGGTTTCCCAGAGAGGTGGTGGATGCACCAGCCCTGGAGACATTCAAGACTAGGCTACATGTGTTTCTGAGCAACCTGATCTAGTTGAAAATGTCTGTAGGGGGGCTGGACCAGATGACCTATGAAGATTTCTTTCAATTCAAACTATTCTGTGATCTTCTAGAAGCCTGGTACCCTTTTGAATCCCCTGTGAGGGCTTATGTACACCTGAGTCATCTCCTCACAGAGCCAAATCATTTTCTTCTTGCAGACCAAGAAGCAAATCATGAGGCAAGTTAACATTTTAAAAACAAAGAAGTGCTTTTAGGCTGGAAGGTAACCATTCATTCATTAATCAGTAACCTGGCTGATTTAGATTCTACAGATATAAGTAGACATAAATTACTTACCAGATGTCAATAGTGAAGCTGCTTGTGCAACTGTTCGTCTACTCTTCTAGCAATCACCAAAATGTATAAAATGCTACCCAGAGATGCCTGAAAGAATTCTTAAAATTTTCAGATCGACCAGTGCTTCCAGAATTAAAAAAACGGGGACTTGCACAGAAATGCCGTTTACATCAAAACACCATTTCAATCAGACAGCAAATGAAGAAAATTAATTAAAAAAAAAATAAAATCAAATGTCAAAACATTTCCAGGTTTATATTGTTGTTAAATAAAGCCTAAATATAAAATAATGAAAAAATGTGAAATTTCCACTCTGTCATTGTTTGATAATTCCTTATAATTTTAAATCACATGGTAGATGAGAATGGATAATACCATACAAAAGAGATCAAATAAATGAGTTAAAATTACACCACTCAACAGTCAGTAGTAACATCTTATTTAAATTTAAATAGACAGTTCTAAAAAAAAAAAAATTAGGGGAAAAAGTATCTAATAATTCAATGGAGAAATTAACTAATGAAACACACACATTTAAAGTTTCCTGCTCTCACCTTTATTGTTATTAATATATTAGTCAAACTATGATTGCAAAATGAGATTAAAGCATGAGAAACTCTGCCTCAAAGAACTGATGACTGAAGCACCAGTGTAGCATTTGAGGAATAAATAAATAAAACCCTTAACTGCTCTCTTCCTTCCCTTCTTGTGGTAACACCTATACGAAGCTATGCACCTGTCAAATTTTCTGGAAGAAGGGAGGGTAAAGAAATGGAAAGTACTGTAAGTTTGTTCTGTTAACTTTTTCCAATCTAAGCATCTACTATTGGCCTATTCTGGGGAATAGATAAAGCAATAAACCCAACAGCTTTTGTTTTGATCCTCCATTACAGATATTCTTATGTCATATTAGGATAGAACAGGCTTCCTCTGAGACAATTCACATTTGACTGGTAACAAGAAAGAAGAGAAAGGTAACAGTACACCAAAAAACCTCATTTGTAGCTCCCCTTCTTCACAGATTGCACCCTTCACAGCTGCCCTCAGAGGCTTCCAGCAGAAGCTGGCACCTCTTACTGCTAGGGTTGTCTTACTGCCTGCTTGCACCCTGAAAAAAAGAGTGGACACTGCCCTGTGAAGCATTGGACCCTCAGCCACCCTGTTGGCCTATAGCAACATCAGCACCAACAACAGCCCTTAGGCTGGGCAAAGCTGTGCTGACAATCCAAATGCAGAAAGTAGCACAGAAACAGGACTCTCGTCCCCATCTGACCCAGTTGCTTTCCCCAAGACCCTAACATTTACATTAATAATAAACATTACCTCCATGAACACCATGGGAGAAGCTAGAATGGATGCCCTGAACATGTCTCCTCCTCATAGCTTTCCCAAAACAGTGTGATCTTCTCTCCTGCAAATCCATACACTAAGTAATTATGGAAGTAATGTTTTTGAGAATTTCTCCTTTGATCATGCTAATGTCACCTGTGGTTTTCTGGTTAAAAAATGAAATATAGTAGATTTTTCAAGGATTTTTTTTTTCTAAAAGGTCCCAAGAAAGTCAGGAAAATACATGGGATTGCAAATTCATATCAACATTTATTTATTTAATGCTGCCTATTTAATTGATAAGGCAAATCTATCAACTTTAAGTTGTATATAAAATCAAGGAACAATTTATAGAATATACCTACTTCTGTGTATTTTTACATATAAATAGCACAAATTTTTCATTTTTAAATGCTGGTAGGGCAAGAGACAAGACAGAAATTCATCACGAGCTCCGAACAAAATACTATCCCAGATTTAAAAAAAGGTAATAGCATATTCGTATTTGTGTGGCTGTGCATGCACAACAGCATAATAAAATACACAGACTAAGAGAAATCCAGTACTGGTTGTAAAGAAAAAGGAGCTATTCATATTAAAAAAAAAAAAAAACAACTTAATTTTAATACAGAAAATAAAATAATTATTTGAGCTGTTTAGAAATATGTGTCTGAAAGGTTAAAGTACACAACAGATTAATAGGTAAAATACACGCAGGACAGCTGGGCTCTTACAGTAAATAAAGTATATACCACATCTGACAATTTTTCTGTTACATGTAGCACACATATACATACATACTCATTTACAAAGCCCTAGTGGTTGAATTAAATTAAACCATTTTCTAACTCCTAAATTGGCCAATTGCAAAAAGCTCGGCTGTCTGATTTAGTTTAAAGAAAGACTCATTAAGCAGTAGCCTCCATTTCTTTCTTTGCAAGACACTGTGAAATGCAGTTAATGATTTGAAAAAGAATCTGTAGACTGCAACTAATGATCCATTTGGGTCATGGTTTCTACTGAACCTGTTCATTTCCATTTACAAGATATTTTGGTATCTTATACAAAAAGATGGTTACATCTCTTGGTCAATATCCTTTCACTGATAGCCCTATGGATCTGCTGAGATTCCATATCAAATAACACTTGCATATCGTAAGAAATCTGCATATTTTGGGGTGTCCTAATTGAAGACAAACATAGAAAAATTGTTTTAACTTGATATACATGAAGGTGTGACTTAACACTTCACTGCTTGGAAAGTACTCATAAAGATTGCTGCAAAATTATTTTGTCTTCCCTGCAGACCCAGGATAATTGTGGAAGTCTGTTAGACACTTAACAGTGCTGAATACATGAACTGCTTCAAGTTTTTATTACTCCTTCATTCATTGATGCTCCCATCATCACATGGGACATGTATATATACACGCATAAGTGTATCTATATATATGCATATATATACACACATGCTTATGATAAACCTCACACCAATTTTGATGTTAACATTTCATCCCAAAAGAACTTTGCTGTAGTAGTACTCACTTTTTTTTTTTTCTTAATGGAAACCAAAACCAGTGAAAACAACCATGGTAAAACAGAGATTAGTCTAGAAGCCATTTCTTAAAAGCCGGCTTTTGCTTTAATAGGTTGATTTCCTACCAGATTGCTATGAAGAACTTCTGAAAAAAAAAATCCTTTGCAGGAAGACAGAGCTCTGTTACTTAATTTGTTCTCTCACACCAAAATCTGTTTTTTCAAATTTTCAAAGTTTTCAAAGCTCCCTTCAGCTGGTAACTCCTCAACCCCAAACAGAAGCTTGTTCCACTCTAGAAAAACATATGACCCCATTTAAAGTACCAGATTAAATGCATATGTGCATAAAAAGGAATCTGTCCTTTAGTATGTGATTTACTTTCTTAAGGATGAAATAACTGAGGTGGAAGAAACCATGGCACTGGTGGAGCCTCTTGTTTACTTAGTAGAAGGAGTTGAGTGAAAGGATGGCAGTTCTGTTAAACCACAACAGGACATCCTAAGTAGGAGGAAAAATTAGATGGAAGTAAAATGTTTACTTTCCATTTTTCTTCATTTTGTTACATGCCAGCTGGAAAAGAAATTCGGGCTGTAACACATTGCCTCATTACCAGTTAGAATTACTATCTTCTCTCCAGCTCTCTTTCCACATTATTGCCCTTTTGGTTTCTGATAACTACCAAATACACAGCTCTTCTAGAAAATAGCCAGGTCAGAACCACTCTATCTTTCAAGAAATTGAAGGATTATAGACTGAGCTCCTGACAAAATTCTTGATTGCCCTCCTATTAAGATTCTCCTCTGATATAAATTATCATGGAATTTACATCTCAACTTTCAGTGGATTTCAGCATATTTACAGCCTGCTTCCTCTTGTGGGATGTTATTAACTATCATTACAAACAACTTTTCAGAAGGAATACAACATATCCTAATACTCTGGAGCACTGTATCTGCATGTTGCAGGTACCTCTATTCTAAATTATCCTCCCACTCCACTATTACCTCACCACCCACTCTCTGCAATAAAAACAAGATTTGCTTGATTTATAAAGGAAGTAAACATACTGTTTCACTAGTTTATAATAGCATAAAATGAACTAAGTATGGTTCAAGGATACATCTGCACAACTGCTTGATCTATATAATTTAACTACATTGTATTATTTCAGTTTTACACTTTAATTAGCTTTAGAAGAAATCTATAGAAACTGTGGGGTTTTTTTCTACAGTTTATCCAAGATAGAGTCCTGATATTTTCTAACATGAAAAATTACATTTGAAGTAGTGAACAAAAGTAAGACTCAGAGGACACCAAACAACTGAAGAAGACTGACATTATTCAGGTTCAACAGGAAACGCATTCTTTTCTTCAGATTTGTATGAGTAAATACAGGTCTCCAAGACTACCATCACCTTGTGTTTCTTGGTTTATTACACATATAGTAAAAACCCAAAATATCATAAATTTTCCAGACCAGTTTGCTCTCAAGACATCTATGCCCTCATGCATTTTTGCAGTTCAGACAAGTTTTGTCTCAGAAGTTCAAAAAAAACAATCCAACTAAACCTCAGCCCATTAAAAATACATTTTTCAGCTAGATCAGTTACCTGATCTGTTCATAATAAAGCTACACCATAGTTGGTACATTAACCAGGTAGGGATATGGGATGGCTGCAGAGAAAAGCAGAAGAGCAGGAAAAAGAAAACAAAAGACAGAGGCAGAGAAAAATGAACAGCATACTGCTGTGCATTTGGTGGCAGCGCCAGATCAGGACCATGAGCAGTTCATAGAATTAGTTTCAGATCACTGCTTATTTGTTGCCTTGATTCTGCCAGCTTTTTAAAACAAGTTTTGGTGACGAATTATGCTTCCAGTAAAAGTAAACATTGGAACTGGGCATCCAGCTAGTGCTTCCCTACTGAGACTTTGAATTATAGCATAATTTGGGTTGGAGGAGACCTGTGGAGCTCACCTTGTCCAAGTCCTCACTCAAAGACAGTCTAAATTTATGCCTCATCACATCACTTAGAGCAACGTCCAGTTAACTTTTGAATATTTCCAAAGAAGAACCAAAGACAGATTGAGACTGTGAATCTAGAATTTAACAGAATACCTGGTGCATGCCAACTGCAAGCTAACCATTTGCACCAATCCTTTGTTTGAATCTTTTTATTTATGCTTATTTAAAAATTGAGCAGAAGCACCAGATTTTACTTCATATCACACTGCCGAAGACCCCAAAACAGAGAAGAAAATGATGAAATCACCACCCAACTCTCAAGAACAAAAGGAATTATGGTTTCAGGAGAAAAAAAAAATCTTTGAAGAACTGAAATTCAACCATTTTAAGGAAAACAGCCTTTTGCACCACTTCCCATTAGTTAAACAAAAAAGATAGCACACATTCATAGAATCACAGAATAGTTAGGGTTGGAAAGGACCTTAAGATCATGGTCATTCTAGCTATAGAAAATGCTGTCCCTTCACTGGAAAAGCAAGCTACAGGAAAAGCAAATTATTATAGCTGCTAAACACCACCTACTTTTGAAGCAAGCTAGACAAATACTTTTCTGAAAAAATGATTCTGCTAAGTTGAGCTGGATGCAGATAGCTTTCACCAGTCTAAATAAATCTTAAGACACGGAAGCCGAGGAAGCTGATGGGTAGCTCCAGTGACAGTAGAAAACAGATGAAGAGCAGTAGAATAAGGTTGCCTCTGTCTCATTCACTTCTATTTCCTTACAGCTCCTGCCTACAAAGGCAAGAAAAAATGGACTGGTAGCAACAGTGCCATCACCAGCAAGAAAGAAGAATTTGGCATCTGAGACCAGAAAAGCCTCAGGTGCCCCACTGATACTGATTACCTTTCTCCTACTGCTGCCCCTAAGAGACATAAGAAAAGATTTGGTTTATTTATAATGCTGTATGTGTTGGAAACACCTTTGTTGACTTGAGCTCAACATATTTATAGCTTATTAAGTAAACGGGATCATTCTAACACAGAACAAGCCACTGGGACATATTCCAAAGGAGAAAAATACATAAAACCAGATGCTTACAATCAATTTAGTTTGTTCTCAGAACTATATAGTAACTGCATGGTTTTGGCAGCCTTCTTTTATTGATTTATTTCACCTTTAAGAAACATATCAGGGAGACTAAAGCATTTCACATGTAGTTAATGGGATAAACAGCCTTTTCACCTGTTCTTCAAGGCATCCAATCCCCAGCCTGCATTGCTAGGGACTAAAAGACATTATCATCTGACAGCTCTTCACTGACTTATGTAGTGGAGTACAGCAGAGTGTCTTGAGTAAAATCACATTAAGAACTCTTTCAGATACCTCTCCATTCCAAAGGGTACATTGCATTACCACACCCTGAGTCAGAAAAAAGTATAAAACACAAAATAGTTTGAGAGACAAAGCTGGGGGGAAAAGAGGGGAAAAACTAATGGAGTCTCTCTGCTCGTCACACAAGTAAACCTGCATTAATTCCAAGCTGGATACCCAATTATGACTATTTAATTAACATACATTTGCCATTATTTTCAAGAAGGCTCAGAAAATACAGCACTGTTCACACACGCAATAAGCTTTCACATAAGCTTCTTTCCACACGTCCCTGCTGGTATGTTTGGCAATATTGCTTGACCAACTTGGCACAAAAATATATTGAGCATGTTTGCTTACTTAGGATACATGCACACATATGTATCCTCCCCTCCAGTAATTACTCTGTCCATACTCTTCACTCAAGTTAAAATTCCTTTTCATACACCCATTCACTCAAAAGCACATAGCTACTCCGATCCTAAAAAAATATGTACTGTAACCCTTCTCTTCACATCTCTTGCCCCACTTTTGCTCATTTTATGTAAGGTATAGCTTAATTTGCAAAATGCTATAATAAAGTAATCTTAGCTAAAGTATTGGATCCCATGACTTTGGATTTGTTGAGACTTTGCGTTAAGCATGTCACACATTACTACTACTTTAAAGAAGGTAAGGCATTAATAAGAATATCACAACCATTGATTTAGCTTCTTTCTGTTGGGAAGACTTAAAATCAGAAAGGGTGGTTAAAAATTAAGAACCTGGCCTGTCACCTAAAAATGGTCCCTCTAGGATTCCTACTTTATGCCAAGTCAAATTAGTTACAAAATATTCTCAGTAGCAAATTTGCACTATTTCTTATTTTGGTTATTAATTTTTCAGTATTGCTTGCAAATATTTTTTACTGCACACTGACAAAATGGTCCCTATGGCCTCTCTCTCATCAGTAATATAAGATAGATAATATTAATGTTTGTCAGCATCTGTAGTTCACTTTTCTTCCCATAATTCCTGAGCACAATGTGTTACTCTCTCATCTTGAAAAAGCATAAATAGTGAAGAACTAATTTAACCCTCGGTAGGATTTACCTGCACAACTTTGAACCAAGATCCTTACCTTTTAGTGCAAGCCTGAGAAAGCACTGCTCTATGTCTTGTCATTTGTATTGAATCATGGAAGATTTTAAGATTCATATAAAAGAAAGTATATTTTAGAACATCACAAATACAAAAATATCTCAAGCATATGGAGGAAAACTGCGGACTTGACTATTCCTTTTACATGTGTGCCAGCATAGCAAATGTTGCTCAAAGCTCAGATGCTCAGCGAAGGAAAATGACCTACAATGGAGTCCAGAAATTTGTTCATTTTAATAAGAACCAGTATATTAAAATTCCACATTCCTTTATGAAACAGTCTCTACAAATAGTTTTTAAAAGAACTTTTTACTGAGATAAAGAAGAAAAAGCCTGCACACTAGGGCAGCTGATAGACTTGTGGAATTTATTAAGTTCAGCATAAATGCTAAGACTAAATGAGCTTCTTTAATTTCCATAATGAAATTGTTTTTGTAAAGTTAAAAATACTGTAATGAGGCCAAAACGGTGTGCTTTCAGAGACTCCCATGGTGAAACAAATGAGATTTCAGCTTCTCTAATTGGGCATACTGCAAGCTGGGCTTGATGCTGTCCTCAGCACAGGATGTTTGTTATCCCTAACAAAAAGAGGTCTACAGCTGTCAGCATAATATCATATAGCTTTTCTGAAGCCAAGCCATCAGAAAGAAGGCTGGTGCTCTCTGACTGGGACCACCCAAAGGGAGAGATCAAGTAGAGAACAGCTCTACTCTTCCCTGATTAAGAAGTTATTCGTAAGGTAATTTGTTTACAGCTATTACAGAGAAGCTTTTGAAGCAAGGATTGAGTATTCCCAGAATCCTCCAAGAGAATTTCATTTGATTAAATAATGAATATGGATATTCCCTTCTTCTTTCATTCCCACCCACCCCTTTTCCCCTTGCTTATTAGATCTCATTACCTGCCAACACAGGCCTTCAAAGCCTGCCTGTTCCAGCAGGAGAAAGAAAAATGTTAGGGACATTGCACTGCATCTCTATTGCCAAAATCTGCTGGTTTGCTGCCATGTGCAACACCACAGTGCTGACCTCCAAGCCTTTTAGACATTTTTAATAATTATTATTTTCATTTTTCTCCTACACTTGTTTTCAGGTGTAAGCAATAGGAAAAAAGAAAATATCCAACTTAATTTTGCAGCTATAAAAACCAGCCAGTTATTTTTTTCACATCTTAACAATGATTTCATATCTGAAGCAAGAAAAATAATTCTACCAAGACTGATGAGTATTATTCAGGGCTGAAACAGAGGGAATGTGACTATGCATACTTTCAGAAGCTAAAAAAAGGATATTTAATTCTAATTAGGTACATGAAAAAGACAGACTTCCCCATAAATGCATAATGATGGAGGTTACTACTCCTTTACTCCGAACCTAAGCCATCATTGTAAGATCAAACTGTTTAACCCCTGACAGAACATTTTACTAGACTAAAAGTGTCAAGCCATAATTTTAAAGTTACCACCTTACTTACTATTTTAATTTTACTGTAATGATTCTATTGATTGCTTCATTGTCACACTCAGAACGTTTACATATTTTTATACCTATTCTTTTATTCATTTCCTGATTTCCTGATTTCCCTTTTCAAGCATTCCATTATTAAAATGCTACAAACAAAAAATGAGGGTTTTTTACAGAAAGTTTTTGGAAGCTTGATAGTTACCACACATTCCATAATTCACTCTTCCGCAGACTTAAAAAAATAGGGAATATAACCTTTATAATAAGAAAGCAAAACATGATGATGAACAATAGATAAAAGCAAATTATCAGTTTAACAGATGTTGAAAAAGTAATGCAAAAAATTAAAGTACAGGAAAAAAAACATAGCATTACAGGTAAAATTTTAAACCATCAAAATCAATGAATTTTTGTAAATGTATTTCACCTTTCTGCTTAGGTTTTGAAGACTGCAAAAGAGCATAGCAAAATTGCAGAGGAGGAATGAGAAATAAGATTCTCCCTCAGCAATCAGAACATAGGATTGTATAAAACATCCATTTAAAAATATAACTTAGCAGGTGTATGTTTAGAAACTCTTGGGAAATTACCTTTCTTCAGCCTATTTCCACAACTGTACTACATTAATACTTTGAAAGGGAATTTAGGGAATATTAGCAGGAGATAAGTAAATCATTAGTTTTTTTTCATCTTAATTCAAACTTTATTCATTAAAGCTTCCCAAACAAGTTCTACAGTACATGAACCAGAATTAAATAACAAGATATTTTAATTAATTTGAACTTGGAACTTCACTTTGGATCATAGAAAGCTTCTTAGAGGATGCTCAGAGGACCAGCATGAGGTAAAAGCAAAATACCACATTACTAGAAGTTCAAAGAAAACATATCTTGAGAGCATCCGACAGTGATGATTCCAGGATAAAAATAAAGAGTGGGAAACTTATTACAGGCTTTTGTACAACTGATTTTAAGAGTATCCAAGAGTACCTACATTTGTGCCTACTATGACAGAAGAGGCTAGGCAAAAATTACATACGTTTTACATACATTCATTAGTATGTGCAGTGAATTATTCGAAGTATAGCCTTTAAGGTTTTGAAAGAGCATAGAAAGGCTGAGCAACTCCTCCTTGTATACCTACATAACACTGTAAAAGATATTATTATGCTGTGTATCTACATTAACTGAAGCAAGGGTCTAGATTACACAGCCTAAGGGACAAACATGAACATTAAAAAACTAACTGCCTATTGAAACAGGCATAAGACAGATTGTAACTGGCAACTGGCTGTCAGTTTTCAGAAAAAAACAATACCAAATGATGATATATTAAAAAAAAAAAGAAAACATCAACATATAGAAATATTTTGTCATCTCAGTGTTAACAATTACTCTAAACTAGTTTCTTTATTAGACTGTTTACATCTTAATATTTAATTTGGAGCTAACATATCCACTAATTTATTTCAGTTAGCCCTCAAAACAATAGGCTATCTTCCAAAATATTTCTGTTATGCTTGCATTATAAAAGAAGGTGTTGAAGTGCAAAATATCTTTGTCTCGCTGTTTTCCTTTTACGCATTGTTACTATGATGAACAAATTACATTGTCCCATCAACGGGCACATCTGAACAAGATCTGTTCTGACACAAAGCAAATAATAAATCTCTCCCTGTAATGAGTTCTGCTTTCTAATATATTTGCCCATTATTTTAGTCTAGAAGATTAAATGTTATAAAAACTATAACACACAGCACACGCAAAATGTACATACATATATATAAAAAAAACTTTATGGTTAAATCACGTTTTGGTATTCACATTATTTCACAAATAACATGTCACCTTTATTTACACTGATTGGACCAGCATTTCTTCTCTATCAATTGAAGCAGCTAATTTACTTTCATTGACCATTCAGCAGTATAATGTATCATCTGCTTATTGCGACTCTCTCTGGCTAGACATTAAAAAAAAAAAAAAAAGAGAAAACTCCCTTTTCTCCCCCATTCTGCAATTTAACTTTGCACAAATTTAATCTTAATTTTTTAATTCTCTGAGGCATTTTGTGAGTGAAAATGCTGGAATTTTTACAGCACCACATCTGTGCATGCACGCCGTGATTAGTGTAAGACAAATCCTTCAGGTATACTGCAAGTGATGCAGCACAGCTGAATTGATTTGAAGCAATGCAAAATTATTTGGTTCTTCTATCTGTTAATTCATTCATTCACAGGCAGACAAATAAGATTAAGCACTTTTTTCCATTGCTATATGGAAGTAGACGATGCACATATGGAGGTAAAAGGGCAGAAAAGAGTGTTATAATAGATTCCAATATTTTGGAAATAATTTGCTTTTCAGCCCACTTCAATATTTTAATCAAATTAAACTTCTTTAGAAAAATGTAAGTAATAATGTGATGAGGAATCCTATCGAGCCAAGTTTTCTTTGCTGTTTTTATCCCCATCTAAGACTATTTCTATTTCTTTGTAAACATTCACAACCCCACCAAATGCTAGTTCATACTTACTGCTGAAAAACAGCAAAAGAAGCCAGAAGCATGTTATGTTCAGTCTGCTACTTCATTTTGGGTTAAGACACTACAGTTTTGACAGTAGGGCCATCTGCTGTTAACTTTCCTTCTCATCATAATACTAGTCCAGTCAAAAGCAATTAAGTGTGCTTCGCCATTATAATATGTAAATAATTATGATAAATTACAGTTTTTAAACCAGCCTCAAATTATGCATATGGTAGGTATTTTCCTAGAAGTTACTGATGTAAAAAATATTCCTGCATTTGCAAAATATTTCAGCTATTTTATTGATGATGTTAGTTCTGTAATGAGATATCTACAATGAAATTTCTTAGGCACAGAGCCTGACAGTCATTAGAAATCTATTTATATCTCAGCAAGACATTTTGCCAAGTAGACAGTCATAACATTCTGCACTGCCATTATACAAAATACTCAGAAAATGGTCTATGTTATTGTGTCACAAAAATCAGAAACATACACATTCATACAAGTAAGTAACCAGAAGAATATTTTAGAATTTGCTAAAACATGGAGTTATTCAAGAGTCTAACATCAGCTAAAACAACTGATAAAACCATCACACTAATGTTTTCTGCTGAGCTCTCCTTGACATTGCTCAAGTGAACCCCAGGATTAGCCAGGCATAAATATGTGACAATTCAAAGTGGAGTCAATAATTTTTTTTCCTCTAATGTAACACTGGCTTTACTTTGAGGATACCTTTTTTATCTGGGGAACAGGAGAGAGAGGTGGGATGTGTGTCATATTGTCATAGTTTCTCATAAGTTTAAGTGAAAAATCACCACTGTTAATGTTTTATTTTTAATGTTTCCCCAGCATTTACTTGCTAATGAACGGATTTCTTGAGAAATAATCAGCCTCTATGATGCATCCACATGCTTTTCGTGACCACAGCAGCACCAAGTGATAATCCAGGACCATACATCTAATTCTCACCAGGAATGTGCTACCCACTATGAAATCTGGCTTGTAAATCCTAAGCACTAACAGCAACTGGCTGCGCCTGAGTCATGGCAGGCCACAGAGGACCGATGAGGAGGAGGAGGCATAAAAAATATGATACCGTAATGCCAGCAGAAGCAGAATCAAATCTCAACTCTGTTAAATGCACAGAAATGGTGTCTGTGTGGCAATGGCCTTATCACCTTCTCCTCATTATAGCCATGCAGTGTTCAAATATACAAGTCCAAGAGATAAAAGTCAGCAAAAGATAACTCTCAGTTCAATTGACTTCAAAAACTTGCAGTTAAAGACATGAACGGCATGAATTGATATTTAAATCTTTTCTTTCAGACAATTCAGCAGAGCAGTATTTCCACAAAGCAGTGATAGAGACAGAAAAACAGTGGTCAATAATGCTCTGCTTAAATGTCAGCTAGTTTGCTCTTCAGCTGCACTTGCTATAACCATGTAGATTCAGAAGCAGGAGATAGCAACAAAACAATAGCACAAAAACCCTATCTGTGCCTTCTGATTCTGAGCACTTCAAGACAGGAAAGGGTAAGATCTCTAACTAAAAGGAATGGAGCATTTATACAATTCTGCTTGTAGAATAGATGTGTTTTCTCTCCATATCCCTCTGGTAGCTGAGTCACTGCTGTTAACAGCTGCCAGCGCGTTACCATACTTTTTTCTCCTTGGCAGGACAGGCAAATTGCTCCCCACAGAGCAGATGCCAGTCAACATGGCAAAAGGAATTGTGCTGAGCATAATTTCTCTTCCCATAACACCAAGTTGTTTTCAAAACGTTTGGCTTCCGTCAGACCACTGCTTGGGGTGAGCTGGTGCCTCTAGATTTGTTTTCTTTCGAGCATAACATTAGGTTGTACTCAATTTCCATAATCAATTAAGAAAATGCAGTGGATATTTTTATTTTGGAACTGCTACAGAATTTAACAAGCCATTCAGCTGAAAAAGCCCTTGTTAAAAAAACTATTAAAAACTTAATGTTTAGCTAATTTATGTTTACAAGATTACTTTTGCAACGTATCACACAAACTAAATTTTACTACTCAATACAGTTCTGCACCAAGGATTTCAGAAGAGGATATTTGGATTGCAAGGCTTCATGTCTAATACAACAACACAATGCAATTTTGAGTGGGGAGAGAAGCATGTAGCCTATAAACTGTGGTATAAAAGAAACTTTTTTTGCCCTTTGCAAAAAATTCCATTTTCTGAATAAAAATAAGAACTGCAGTTTCTCCTTGACTGATTAAATTGAATCCATATGTGAGCCAGCCCACCCTCAGTCACTAATGCAGGGGTATGTTCAGAAACATGCAGAATAACTTAAATGTTCACTGAAACTTTTTGGAACCACCTTCTTAAAAATGTACGTCAAGATCCAGAACAACTAAACATAAATGCAGATAGAATAAAGCAAGAAAAGTCTTCCTTCTAAGATGAGACATTCTCTGCATACTTTTAACACAAATCTGCTCTCAAAATACAAATCCTACATCAAAATATAATTAGCACCATAGCTACAACTTGTGAGTTAAAGGGAAAATGACATAACGTAATAAACTAAACAGACCTGGGGAAGCCATCTCAATGGAGATGTTTCGGTTTAGTAGCAGTACTGTATGTGCATTTTTAGCGTTGCATGAATAGTAATTGTCATGAATGTATTCCTACTAAGAAACACTAGCCCCAAACTAAAGATCACACAATCCTCAGTTTACAGGTAATTTTTTTCTTTCCTAGCACTCTGTATTCCACCTGTGGGCCAAAAGGATGCCAAGGTAGGAGGCCCATTCACAAGGTAATACAATTTGAAGGGACCATGGCACCTGAGTTTATTTCCCAGTAAAGCTACAGGTATCAGCACAGACAAAGCCAGGGAAGAAACAGGATAAAAAAACTACATAAAAAAAATTTATTTCATGGTTGTTGTCTAAAATACTTACATTTGAGAAGCAAAAATGTTTATTATTAGACCAGGTAAGATTCGTAGAAAACACATGCAAAACATTATCTAATGTTAATGCCCAAGTAACCAGTTTTGGCAGGGTAAAGATGCGATGCCTAGAAAGTGATGTCTTGGTGCTCTGTGTCAGCAGAAAAAGAGCCTATATATCTTTGTGAATGCATTAAGCTTATACCTGGTCTTCAGCAACCAATATGAGAAGTGTTTTTTTAGTAAGACGGAAAGTAGATAGGATGTTTGAGTGAAGTCCTGCTTGGCACTAATTTCTTTTTAAATGTAAATAATGAAATGCAAATAAAGTGGAACTCTTGAATACTCTGAGGCTAAACTTAAAAGATACCAGTCTTTAGCATCTTCACTTGCATCGACTCTATTATCACATTTTGTCAACGTATCCATTAATCTCACTTCCATAGTATGTCAGGCATTTTCCACAAAGCTTTACTGCAAGTTGTGAAAATCTACTACAAGTTGTAGTGTTTAGTAATCACTGAAAAACCCTGATATTTATTTGAAAAAAGTAAAATTGAATTCCCAATTTTATTCAACACTGAAGTCTTATGTATCAGATAAGCTGTGGTGCTACTGTCTACAAGCACTCAGGAGGAACTATTAGCATTTAATAACCATCTGAACTCTATTCAGTAAATGCTCCCTCTCTTTTGGTCCATTATCCCTCGAGAATGGCTTCATCTCCCTGAAAGCATCCTCCTGCCATGAGCCTGGCAGCCAAAACCCCTGCAGCACTATGAGGGAAGTACAAAGCAGGCTGGAGAAACCTCTGGCACAGCCTTTCAAAAAGACAGCACATCAATCTTCCCTGGCCTGTCAAAGACACCAACATGGGAAAGTGATGTCCAAACACACAGAATGATGTCAGGGAAAAAAAAAAAAAAATCTCAATTCACATGTTTGGTGTACATAAAAAGGAGATAAACTCAACATCATGTAAATGCCACTGGACTTGTATTGTTATCATCCATTCTCACCCTTCACTGAACCAGTTATCTGCATTCCCAGGCAGACACAAAGACCTTGAAGCCCTCAGTAACATTTACAGTGCAGTAAGCATCTCGTAGGCAGCTGGCTCCCCCCTGTACAGATGGGCATCTGTGATCACCAGTTAAAAACACAAAGCGTGCTTACCGAATTGCATGCTTTGGCACAAGACCTGTCATTTTTGCCCTCTGAGCACCGAGTATGCCTGAAATGCTTTGAGATAAGGCAGGAATCACTGCATCCCCAAGAAAAACGCTGTAACTTTGTTATTGTCCCAGTCTATCAACTAATGGGATTTACAACAAAAATCTACCTAAAAGCATAATTTGTTCAGTGTATTTTAGGATAGGGAACAGTGAAAGCAAAGTATCCACCTACCTTGTACTGTTTTAAAACCTGCCAAGTAATAGATGAAGGAATAAGATAATCACACAAGAACAATTCTGAGTACTACAGAATTGTTTTTTCATACTACAAATATTATGTAGAATAAAAGAGTAGAAATAAGAAATATGCGCCTTTCTATGCAGGTTCTTGCAGCATACTGGTTATTAAATGACTGTCTGGACATACAGGCATACAATATAGCATCTCAAATATCTTCTGAAGCAGCATGTCTTCTAGAAGAGAGTGTCATCATTACTTTTGCCTGCTATCCACTGTCAGAAAATCCTAAGTCTTTAAGCAATGCAGGAATGAGCCGTAAATTGGCTGACAATGCTGTCCTTTACCTCAGACTCAACACTAGCCCTGGCTGCACCCACTTCCAATACATGGCAGTAAGCTAGCACAAGAGGAATGGAAATTCTCCTGTGTTCCTTTTACAATTTTTTTAACAATGATTCAGATCCTTGGCAAAAGAACCAGAAGTGGTAAAAGAAGAAATATTCACCCAGAGTATCTGAAAAGTAAAGATAAAATTTCAAAACGCCTTACTTGCACTTTAAAATAAAGATCTGCTGACATCTGGTATGGTTCAGCTGGCTGAATTGCTTTGATTACTCACCCACAGCCAAGTTCTTTTTTATTTATTCATTTACTCATCTATTTCATGGTTATAAAAATGTGTTTCATAATAAATATGGAGAGTGACAACACAATGCTGATTAACAAATATGATGTTCTCAATTTCTTTAACAGATTTCAGCTTTTAAAAAGAAATTGTGTGTCTGCAATAATGTCAGTCCTGAATTTTATCCATGCCTCTGCTGTCACAACTTGGTTTTGCCTTTCTTTGGATACGCTAAATTTATAGGTGTTGACAAAGTATTAAGGGCTATAAGAAAAAAAGTGTCTGTGTAGAGCACTTCTATGAAATTGCATTATAAAGACTGTTCCTCTTCTAGCACACAGCAACCCTAAGCTGCAGATCACAGCAGGCTTCCCTGGGAAAATCAAATGCAGGCATGTGTATATTCATGCTGCTCTAAGAACCTACTACAGGCCACCAACAGACTAAGCTTATCACATCTCCAATCTGACCTAACAGTATATCTGCATGAACCAATTTCCCACAAGAAGCAAAAAGGAGCAGAAAAACCCAAACCCCAAATAACTAGCTCTCAGATGCCACCTACCTTGCTATTCACCTTCCTTACTTTCCTCATCATCTTAAACTCCATTGTTTCATGGTCGTGTATGCTGGGCTACTATACACCATCACACTCTTCAACAGGCCCTCTTTACTCATAAGCAGCAGATCCAGCAGACCATCTTCTTTGATTGATGGGGCTAGCATCTCTCAAAAAACCTCATCAACTCATTCCAGAGATCTCCTTGATTGCTTGTGCCAGACCACGTTATCCTTCCTGAGATACTGACAAAATCATAAGAATCACAAGAAATAGTGTTTTCAATCAAGCTTCCTCCAGTTCTCCCATTTCATACAATTCCTTTCCTTCAGGCAGTCTGCAATAGGTGCTTACTGAGACACATTCATGTTGGACTCTTCTTTGGTATTGACCAGCCTGCTTGTTACTGCTTCCAAAGCAAATCTGGCTCTGCAAATTCAAGCCACTATTTGGTGTGGAGTACAAAGCCTTTCTTCCATCTTATCAGTGGGTACTTCCAAAAGAGTCTGTATTCATCCACTGCAGCCCACCATATGTGTGAGCTCTCCCACATCACATTTCTGTGATGGCACACAGACCTCTTATTCATCCCTTTTGCTTCCTATGCACTATATGTTTCTGTAAAGGTACTTGAGATGGGCCACTAGGGTAAGTGTGGAAGGCTCATGTATAATTTTGCCATTTAAACACTTCCCTGGCCCTCATTCCTCCATTTATCTTTAGGCTTTTGTCTCCATTTCCTGGTAAACCAAAGTTAAAGCTGTTCTCCCTAAATAAGCAAAAACAGCTGCATATGCTAAAAAGCAACAACCCTACTATCTTCAAGACAGCCTGCTCACTTCCAGTCAGTATTAGTCATAAAAGGTACCTTGGACAATGTGAATCTGGCAATCTAGCACACACTAATGCAATGCTTACTTGAATCAGGAAATGACCTAAATACTGAATAGGGTTCCAAAATATACCAGCACCCATGCAGCTGAATCAAAGCTGTCTAGACATGTGTTGAAACTTAAAATCATATGTAAAGCATTCTTTCCTCACATTAGGACCTAAATTTTTGTTTTTATTGTTGAAGAACAGATCAACAAAAAAAAAAAAAACCCAGAAATACATGGTGTACAAGATGCATGGCTGCTCCTATGATGAATTCCTGAATACAGAAAAGCAACAACTCTAGGTGATTTGGTTATACAATGTGATAAGGATGTGCATTATACTTTCACTGCATTTCAAAATGCTTCTTTTTCTACTTCTTCATATCTGCATGAAGCAGAACTTTCTGGAAAAAGTGTTGTTAAAAACAAGTACAGTAACCTGCTGAGTACTAAGAATGAGCTACTTTTATCTCTGAAACTTCCCACTGCTCCTGAACAGATTTGTGACTCCAGGTAGACTCATTTATCTCATTAACAAGAAGTACTATTAGGGGAAAGACGGAAACCTTTGAATTTAATTAAAATTCAAGTACGTTTTATCTGAATGTACGTTTTTAAATATGTTGCTACATACAAAAGGAAGAGCATAATAAAGTTGTGTCTACCCACTTGTTTACAGAGAAAGAATAATCAGCTAATATTTTGAGAGAGTGTTATGAAAATATTAAAGGGAGTGGGGAGGCATCAACTATTAAAATTTGGCAACTCCTGCTTAGAGCTTATCTTTGTGTGCCACGGCCTACTCCAAAAGTGACCTAGTAAAAAAAAGTGCATCTTGATACTATAACTTCAAATTCATCTTCAAACATCTTAAGGCTGGAAATAAAGACAATTGACAAGCATGGAAATGCAGTTATCAATCCTGACTCCTCTTTCCATTATCACTTGTGACAAGGAGGCTGCATTGATCTAAAATTCTTAATCATACAAACATATTTTTAAGTAACCTTTTAATTTCTTTTCATCTCCTCACAATTGCTTTAGTTCACTGGTGATCTTTGTAGACTGCTTGCATTATGTGGAACAGAAACTATAGGTTTTATAATTATAATTATGTGCTCAGTCAATACAACCAAACCTGTGATCTCATTTTGAAAGTAAAATTAACAAAAAGATATGTTACTAATACCCAAAGAGACAGAGGAGGATCATGAAGGTGTTGAGAAGAGAGGCACAGAGGAAAAGCTTAAAGATTCCTTTTGCTATAGAAGACAAAGCAGAAAATCAAATCTAGAGTAAACAAGCACAGAGCTAAGACAGAATGAATTTTAATTGCTCTTCATGTAAATTCTTAAATATTTCTACTGACATCACTGAGAGCACACTTATTTTTCTTCCCCACAAAGTCAGGGAGGAGAGGGATTACCCGAGAAGGTTCACTGGGCTTATGACAGTTAATGAAAAATTCTGCCCTCATGCTCAGTGTCATAAATTCTGTTTTGCACAATAACTGACAAACACAACATTCAAACAAATATCTGCTTAGCTACAGATTCCCTACTCCTACAAAAACCAAGCTGAAAGCCAGTGAAAAAAAAGCAATCAAACCAAACCAAACCCAGCAATAGCAACTTCAGTGTCATAAGAGACCCCCTACTTCAGAATCAAAACCCATCTGAAGAAGCCCAGGCAGGTGATGGGTCTTTCCTGCAGTTTGAGAATTACAAACCACATTTGTAAGATGGGAGTTTTGATCCAGTGTCCCGAGCTAAAGTCCCACTGACTTTAACTGTTTCTTTGGTGAAACATTATAAAGGGGGAGACATTTGCCTTCCTTCTCTTCTGAATTCACTTTCTCCAAATACTTTGTACTATCCAATGTCCAACACAAGAAGTTACTGAAGAGACCCTCTGGTCACTCCTGCCATACCTGGTGCTAAACAATCTCTAATTCCAACAGGCATGGCTAGCAACTATGCCCCAAGACTGCTTCTGGGAGCAAAGCTTCTGTGGTTTGAGCAGAGCCACCAGTCTGCAGCAAAGGCCACCCTACCCGAGGTTGAGAGAACATTCCTTTCAACTCAGAGCTTCATTCTTAGCAAGTGGAGTGACGACATGAATTTCATTTAAGCAGGGCGCTCCTGCAGCCAAATGGGAAAGACAAGGTGATATGACCAGCCCCATACCTAATGACAGCACAATAAAGCAGCACATAGCCCTGAAGCCACATAATGGACCCATCTGGTCTACCTCTGGAAACAAGCACTGCCCAGTCCAAAGCACTCCCATCAGTTTTCCTACTCAATACATGTGAGGTGACTTCATTGCTAGCAACAAGCTCCTGGACTGCAGTCCCACTGTACCTTTGAAGTAGGACATTATCCTACTTAGATTAACAAGGTCCCAGTGGTAGTACAGGCCTGAGCATTACAGAGGTCAATATCCAGCTCAGAGGCTATGCTCTGAGACCAAGAGGACAAAGCCTGGAAGCCCAAACTCAATACAAGCTACAGCCCAATCAGAAGACACAGCAGCAACAATGTTCCTTTGATCTATTATGGTCCTACATCCTTGAGATACAGCACCCCAAATCAAGACAGCAGACCCATCACAGGTGACGAACATTCAGGCATAATTCTTTACAGGGTCAGATCAAGAGGCCATCTAAACCAGCAGAAAACAGCTCACACTGAGAGGAAGAATATAAAAAACAAAGCAATTACAGAATGGTAATTCTCAAATCTTGCCTTCTGCAAGCACTCCTCCCATGAAATTCTACCTTAACAGAATGCATTGGAAGCTGATAAATACCAAACTAAACCCACAGTCATCTTCTACTGTCTTCAGGCCTACACCTCATCTTCAGAGGAGTAACAACATTCTAGTTCCTGAAGTACAATACTGAGCTTCACTTGTGCCGCCAACACCCCTTAAGTCCCACACTTGTTTTGGCTGGGATAGAATTAATTTTCTTCCTAGTAGCTGGCACAGTGCTGTGGTTTGGATTTAGTATAAGAATAATGTTGACAACATACTGATGTTTCAACTGTTGTTAAGTTGTGCTTTTCAGTCTCACATTCTGCCAGTGAGTAGGGCCACAAGAAACCAGGAGAGAGCAGAGGCAGGACAACTGACCCAAAGTAGCCAAAGGGGTATACCATTCCACAGCACACCATGCCCAGTGTATAAAGTGGGGGGAGTTACCTGGAAGGCCCAGATCACTGCTCAGGTTAGGCTGGGTATCAGTGAGCAGGTGGTGAGCAGTTGCATTGTGCATCACTTGTATTTTCTTTTTTGCTTGTTTTATTCCTATTTCCTGTTATTATTATTATCATCATTCATATTGCCAAGAAACTTACTATCCCTTTCCAAGAAGGGAAGCGGGACCAACAAATAGCATACTGCACCAAAAAACAAACAGATAAAAAACCCACCAAAACCCATGACACACAACAACCAGCCATTTGTACTCTTTAATTCATGTGGGAAGCAGAAGGAATTAAAAAACAGTGAAAAGGACTGAACTTCTTGGAGGCTTCATCCCTCAAATCAGGTGCACAGAAACTTGCTCAACTTCAGCTTGCAAGCTTCAGAATTCAGAAACCTTGTAAGTTTTCCATTGCAGCAAAAGGCAGAGCTTTAACAAACTACAAGACTTTAATTAGATATTAAATAAGATAGCCTTTTCCCAGCTCCATCCCCCAGGATATGTTCAAAGGGAGCTGCATTTCACACACAGAAAACATGAACAATTTTCAGCACCTGTAAACAGCAGTCTGGAGAAATAGAGGAAAAGAGTATTAACTTTCAAGACTTTGCTTCTACAATCTGACAGAATCAGGCAAGCTGGAAAATTCTACCAACATATCTCTGAAATACACCACAATGTTTTAATTAAAACAGTTTTGTGCTTGTACCTTTGATCTGGGATCTAAGTGATCACCCCATATAAAGCTGAACCAAGTATTCAGGTATTTCAAATGCTGAATGATGGGCCAACTGAGGATCAAAGGTCAGGCCAATAGCCCAAAACGTAGTAAAACCAGACAATGCTAAAGAACACTTAGATCTTCACAAAATGCAAATAGCCTTCAGGCTTGCTATAAGATTACTAAAGCGAAACAGCATGATCTATTCAAGTTGCGCTCCAGGCTATATGTCTAAAGATATGGTTGCACTCATGACTACCATATCAATTTGCTATATGATCTATTCTTCTGGATTCACCTGTATTTCCTGACTGACAGGGTAGATTTATTCTGCAGTTTTACCTGACTACCATGGCTCCAGCTCCCTATGGGGTGTATATAATTTTACTTTGGGCTTCTTGTAATCTGTCCAAAATGCTTTTGCCTGGTAGATTTTCATACAGCTGGGAATAAAGTTAAGGTCTCCTCAACAATCATGGCTCCTCAGGGACTACATATGAAATTGTTATTGCTCACATAATAAATTCCATGAGCATAGCATATAGATGAAACCAATGCTCTTTCCAGTGATTTATTTAGTTGTTGACTTTAAGTTTCCCCTCCATGTAAGAACTTTTGGGTTTTTTTTAACCAGAGATAAGGAAGTTTCTGAAAAGTTCTAGTTTAATCCTGGGCTATCAGACAGCTAGAGCATTAACAATAATTCATTAAGGACCACTCAGGTTTTGACTGAGATTGCAACAGCCACTTCAGCCTTTATCACAGGTCTGTCAGAGCGACTAAACCTGAGCAGTAACTTTGCCAATATGTCCTGAATCTCTCTTCTACCAATGCTTTCTGCGTTATATCCTGCCTGCAGTTTGCATCACGTCTGCAACAAACCTAATTCAGCTACACATGTTAAAAAGTGTTTCTCAGTATGGTACCATAGGAAACAATCAACTTCAAGCTTATACTATAGTACAACACAGATACTGCACAGATACTACTTCAAAATACAAGCGTATTAATAACAATCGCAAAAACAGAGACACGCAAAAAAGGGCAAAAGAAGTGACTCATGTAACAATCTCATCTTGAAAAGTGTAAAGTTTTGTCTGGTTTCAAGAGAGGGTGGATATTTGCACCACTGAAGCTTAGGTGCTTATGCAGGCAGCTAACTTCCTACAGCTTCTCAATATTCAACGGAGAAAGAAAGGCTTCTCCAGGAATAAATTCAGAGCAAAGATCTACTGTAAGTACTCTGCAGAAACAATTTCTTCTAGAAGGGATGAAAACATAAAAGGAGCACTGAGGTTTGGTGGTTCACAATGAACACAGAGAAATACTATAAGAAAAAAATCCTCATTGTATCTTCCCATCTCTTCAGGCTGGCAGTGTTCGATGAATCAGACTTTTGATATGACTGGATTACTACCTTCTCTTTTTCTTTGAGAAGTGCTACTCTGCAATTCTAAATCATGGCCACAGAAAAGATATTTCATGGGCATTTTGATGAGAAGGTACACAGAGTTCATATCCTCCTAGCATAGCAATGATAATGTTTACCTAGTGTTTGGCTTCTGTGGCTATACAATTTAATTAACCTTATGGTAACATCAGCATGACCTATGGTAGAATAAAAGATGAGGCTTCATTTGTCTCACTAATTTCAATTTTACTGTGAAATTTCAAAGCAGTGATGGGGAAAGTTAAACACAAAAAAAAACCCTACCATATTCTGTAAGATTCCTGAATGATGAAAAATGAAAATGAATTACCTTCAACACGTGAACTACTGATTATTTGCTACTGTGCTACTGTGAACAGTATCTTTTAATGTTACCAACATGCAGAGCTGCACTGTGAAAAGGTCATAAGGTAGGTTTATGTCATCCAAGGCTTAAGGATTCACAGATGATCAATAACTGGTCAGCTAATAATTTTATTCATGGTTCTGAATTTGTTTAGAAGATAGAGAACTTGGGTTCTTGACTTCATTTTATGTAAATCATAAGACCGTAAACATGAATTATGCATTTTGCAAGAGAAATGCTTTCGTGGCAGTTTGCTCTATGAAGAGCAATGGTAACACAAATCACCTTGAGAACGCCCGAAAGCTAGTCACAGCACATGAAGTGTAATTCACACTAAGAGGTGGACAGAATAGAGATCTTCCTATGGAATAGAGATCAGGCCTCCAGTCCTGTAGCTCTTCAGTTTTCTCAAACAAAAAAATATGATGATTTTTCTGGCATTACTCAGATGGTTCAGCACTTTCTATTTAGTTACATTATTCAGCAAGTTGTTTATGGTAGCATTCTGAGATGTTAGTCATGCTACTTGTCTTTTATTCTTAAAAAAAGAAAAAAAAAAAAAAAAACAAAAAACAGACCACCACTCAAAAAAAAAAAAAACAAACAAACCAACACATAAATCTTTGAATTAAAGTAAATACACAGAATAGAATAGAATCCTAGAATAGAATCATAGAATAGTTAGGGTTGGAAAGGATCTTAAGGTCATCTAGTTCCAACACCCCTGCCATAGGCAGAGACACCTCCCACTAAACCATGTCACACAAGGCTCTGTCCAACCTTGAACACCTTGAACACCGCCAGCATTCACAACTTCCCTGGGCAACCCATTCCAATGCCTCATCACCCTCACAGTAAAGAACTTCTTCCTTATATCCAATCTAAACTTCCCCTGTTTAAGTTTGAACCCATTACCCCTTGTCC
>JASSUY010045570.1:0-19836 GCA_032466535.1 Forpus xanthops
CATAACTATAAACACTGGTGTTATCAGTGCTGTTCCCAAGCCAAAAACCAAAAACACAGTGCTGCACCAGCTACTACAAAGGAGAAAAATGACTGCTGCTGCTGAACCATGACAAATATATTCAACCATTAAGCTTGGAAGGTAACTCTTACTGTGATTCAAAGCACTGATCTACATGAAGACCTGGGGGCGACCTACATGATCTGCACACTACCCTAGCCACCACCATGTCCATCTGCCTGTTCTTTCTCACCCCCACCTCTCCCAGTGAGCATTTGAACCATCCTTTCAAAGTGGAAAAAAAGTCCATAGGACAAAGTGAGAAGGGTATGGCAGTCAGGTCTGGGGTGGTTAGAAATGGAGAAAACTAGTGAACCCATGACCAGTGGTAAAGCGTTAACTAAGGTGATCTGGGCCAGGAGATCTCCATTGGTGCCTCTTATTTTGTAATTCTAGCCTTTTGTTTCCTGGGCTTCATTATATATTCTCCCAAATCAAGATGTTCTGTTTTGCATCAAGCAAAATGTTATATTCTATGCAGAATAATGCAGGTGCTTGTTTATTCCAGAATCAGTAAACTCAAAACTAATCCTAACAAGGTGCTTTCCTGAATTCGGCCCCCACATTTTCATCACATCAATAACCATGCTATTCTTGCAGCCTTAGTTCATTCTCTAAGATTCTCCATGAATGTCCTGCTCAATTAAAAATAACTCTACATAGTTATTTGCCTAAACTCAAGCAAGTACTTGTCTGACTCAAGGGCTAAATGGATAAACAGGATGATCTTCAGAACTGGCTTGGGTATAGTACAGTGAAGCTATACAAAAGAAGGAGAAGAGGAAGAGATTTATATCTTCATCCTCTTCTTATGTACAAATATAAATATAAAGCTATTTATAATTAAGAGCCACAAAACCTCTTGAAATAAATTGATTTTAAAAAGCAGTTCTGCTAACTGTAGCTTTCCTTAAATAGTAAAGACTATATAGAGACAGTTTATAATATAGTTATTTACAGAGAGATAAAGTGATTTACATGAGAAATTACCTCTTTTAGTAGCACTTGCCAAAACTGCTTCAGTTTATTATAAAAGTCCCTATGAACATTATACCTGCTTATACCCTGACTGCAGCTGGGAACAGACATCTGCCATCTTTCTGGTTGCAAGAATGTATTTCCAAGCACATTGTTATCTACCTGGAAAATAGTTGCTACTTCACACACACTCGAAGCATCCTTCATTCAAACTACAATTCTTAATATAGAGAAAACTACTCAGGAGAATGTTACTACCCAATGCTTAGTGTACTTGCTAATGCAGCTAAGCCTAGGTTTTCTAGACAAAATAAAATCCAAAAATAATAGCTGTGTGCCATAGCATTTTAAACCAGATGCTGATTTGTATAAGAAAGATGTTGAAGCAGAGAGCAGAAATTTGAATGAGGCAGAGAAGACAAGAATGGAAACTGAAGCTGTGAGTAGTCTAGACAGATGGATGATGAATAATTGTAGAATTGTAGGACTGAAAGACTTTGAAGAGCTTCTTTACTGACACATCTGCATGCCAGTTCAGACTATTTCCCTATTTACAGGTAGCCTCCTCAAATTCAAACTGGAAAGGAAGGTCAAGGAGGCCCTTTGCAACAAGACCTACAAGCTAAAACCAGCAAAATAATAAAAATGGCTAAAATTGCTTATTAATGCAGTACAGTATTTACAGTATCTAATTGAATTCAAAACATTGTTTTACTAAAACATATTTTCCAGAAAGGCCTGAAGACATAAGCAGTGAGTCCATATATTCCTGGAGTGAATGCTTAAATGAGTTTATATGTTCCTGGAGTGATATATATGCTAGAATGCTTAAACCTTTTAAGTCTAAAAATGGATGTCGGTTTCGTATTTCAACTGGCTTTGGCTCTGCACTCTTAAACATTGATTCAGGTCTTACATTTTTCATTAAACTCACCATATCATGGTGGCTGAAATGCAACCCTCCAAAGGTACTCAGAAGCACTCTATTTCAGAAGCATTATGCCATTCTTGTAAGCGTGACCTTGCATGCATTGCAGCTAGGTGCTGAAATTTGCAACTAAAACTACATTTCAGCTGAATGGGCTCAGGTTAGCCCTGATTAACATCTGAAAGTAGAAAACACTAAGCTGTATCAGGTCTAACACTTGTTTTTACAGTTTCATTGGAGATACTGTTGTGTAACACCAATTTTTCACTAACAATCACTTTTGGGGATATGTCAGTCCATACATCATTTCTCCTAGGCATTGATATTAAAGAAGTGCTGCTTCTTTTTGGTTGAGTGGGTGGGTTTGAGTTGGTTTTGTTTGAAAAATGAAGTCCCTTGGTGCTTAGAAATTGCTAGAATGCCTCTGAGAAACATTACTGAATAGTATCTCTAGTTTTGTTTACAGTGCATAAGAGAAAGCCTTCTTCTCAAGATGTTCTTTCACATAAAAACATGTGGGTGTATTATGATGTTGCAAAACGTATAAATAAGGTGCATCGATATACTCCCTCCTTAAAACTTTTAGCATTTAAGTGCTGCTACCACTTGAACTGATTCTTAGGACTGAAATTATCTTGTGAGTCCTGCAGGTACTTTAACAGAGTACTTTTCACCTGATGATTATTTGAGTTTCATGACAAAGGAAAACTAATCAGTACAAAAGGATACAGTTGAATCTCTGTGCTTAACACACAGGCTCAAAAATCAATGAGGTTTACCCAAACATGGTGCGATCAAGCTGCCCTGGGAGAGATTAGACTTTGTGAGATATCGAGCATGGGAACTCAGGGCTGGAGCACATCTGTAGGAAAGAAATCACATTGCTTCATAAACAAACTAGGGTAGCTTTATTTGGTATGATAATGTACTCAGACATCCATGTTTGAAACATAGTTTGAGAGACTATCAACTGTAAAGAGAAACTGCTGGCTGATAAAAGGCTAAATTCAGATGCAACTTTCCTCTAATAGGAGAACTTGTTTTGTAATCACATATCAAATGGTATCAGATAAAAGATACAAACTGTTTTGGTAAATTGCCACCATATTTCCCCCATATTTGGTAGATTATAGTGTTAAGAAGTATAATACTCCTCCAAAAGAGGTGATAATTCCTCAGTGCTAAGGATGGAGTCAAGAGTGTAATAGCCTTCTGCATCCTCAGCCCTGCTAGAGCTTCAGTAGAAGAAGGTACATCACCTCCCCATATGGAAAGTTGTAAGCAGCACACAGGATGCCTGCCATTTTGGGCATTTCCTCATTGATAGGAGTTGTGCAGGCTTTCTGTGCCCTTCAGAGAAAGACACACAGCAACAGGTTAAAATCCTCAAGGGATCAGTGCAGAAAATATAGAACAAACCTTATGGAATGTATTCTGCATATTCACAAGTACTCAAGTTACTATTTGAAGAGAGTCAACAAAGCCAATTTCACACTATGGAGAAAAATCATGCACTCTTTGAGCCTGCAAACAGCTACTCTTTTTCATTAAAAGTCTATCTAGTGCTGCTTGCATTTGTGTTTGGTTTGAATTGTACTTTGCCTGTTTAAATTGAACGTTTAATTCTCTGGTCCCCATTTCCAGCAGCACCAAGGCCTTGTCAGAGGTAGAGACAATGATGACCAGAAAAACACAATTTGCAATAGGGTGCCTTGGAGTGAATGAAAGAACTTTTGGCTTTGGCCAAACACTCCATAGTTCTGATAGCAAGGCTAGCAGAAGTCTGCATGAGCAATATCAAATGAATATTCACCTTGTCTCTCCCACAGGCGACTCTCTTATGTAGCAGGTTCAAATCTAATTATTTTCCAGGAAAAAATAGTTGTACCTGGAATTGCGGATGCATGACAAACTCTGTTCCAAAAAAAAAGAAACAAATCCTACACCAAACAAACAAACAACAAAACAACAAAACAAAACAAAAAAAGAAATTAAGTTTTGGAAAAAATCTGTAATTTTCAGACTCAAAGTAAATTATAAGACACAGTCATGCACTTACAGACCCTTCCTAATCATTTGCACCTGACTTTCAGTTCAGGCTGCTTCTTCCTATCCTCCATGACACACAGGGAAATTCTCCTGAAGATCCAATTATCCCATGCAGTATAGCAGCTCTAATTGAGATGAAGCTTCATCTGTGCTCTGGATTTGTGAGCAACTGGCTCAACTGAGAACAGCTGTAAAATTATGCTAACAAATCAGACAGAGCAAAGATTTGGCTACTGTGATGGAATCTGGAGTTTAAAAGTCTTTTTCTTACCCAAATGCACACACATATATATTTAAGTTTACCTCTTTTTAAATGCTGAAACATTCTGAAAGATAAAAATGAGTTTCATAATATCTGAATTTAAATAAGATTCCAATAAACATCCTCATAAACTGCCTCAGGTTAACTCCTTTTGATATATCAATATTTTACAAGAATCCTTTCTTCCAGTCACTTAATGGAAATCAGGATGCTCAACTCTGCAAAGAAAAAAGTTTAGCTTAGAGTTGGGATTCTCCTAGATTTTTCAAAGATAACCTCATATGGCTCTTATAGGAGTTTTCATTAAAATAAATCCGGATACTGAAAGGATAACAAATGGTGCTATACTGTACCACGTTTTTGATCTATTTTTGACTCAAAGGTAGATTTTCTCTGATTTTTTTAAGTTTTCTAAGAGGAAGATATTTGCCAAGGTGCATACCTCAGCATACATCAGACTATATTAAATTCAAGCCAAAAAAAAAAGCTTTGTACATAACTATGTGAAGCAGATAAAATAAGCTTCAGACCCTTCACCAGTGTAGGGCTTTGCACCATAGTTTTATTTGTGTATCAATAAATGCCAGCTTCTAAGAGAGAGATCAAATGAGGTGAGATGGAGGCAGAGCCATATGATCTCTTCTGGAGTACTTCTGCTTGCAGAGTTAGATAAGCGACCAAGGTCCACATTAGGGGCAGTTGTTTGACCCATGTGAAATTTTAATTTAGCATTGCTCCTTGGGTGTTAATATATTTGCCTTTTAAGTCCTCAACTCAAGCAAACCAATAAACTAGCATCTGGGTAGAATAGGCAGTCCTTGGCTTAACTTCAGAGTAAGGTCATAATAAGACACTTCAGCTGTCCTTTCCATTGCTCCAACTACCTATTGGTACAACCAAGGAGAAGCAAAACCTGAAAACAGGTAGAAAAAAGAGTATATCTGTTCATCCCCAAACACTGTAACAGAAAAACTTCTCAGCCCACTGTTGTCAGGCAGTGTCAGCAGTAGCTTCCTTGCTTTGTTTACATTTTCAAATACCTCAACTAAAGCAAAAACTGCATTTGAAGGAAAGGCTTTTCTTTGTAGAGTTAAGTGCAACGTCTCCCTCCTTCTATATTGCTGTGAATAAGGTAGCTCAGGAGACAGCTCTTGAATTATGGCCAGTATAAATCAAAGAAGGGGCCGCTTAAGTGCTGAACACAAACTAATTTGTCTGTGATCCCCTGAAGAGTTTGCTAAGAACTACAAGATTAGCAGTTCTCACTTGCTATAGTGACAAGAGCCTTCAGCACTGATAAATATTGAAAGTCTATCAGCTGCTGACTGCTTGCTGTGTTTCCACAGAACTGTACAGACTAACCCCATAGAGGATCCAAGAGGGATACAGGCTTGAGCTATATAAAATCTGTGATTTCAACACGCTGCAGGGAATAAGCAAGCCACAAGTTTAAGAATTCTGGAAGAGTTCTCCCCAAAACAGAGTTATAAAAATCAGTACAAACACTGCACTTTTACAACAAAGTGGCTGAAGAATATCCACTTTATCACAAATCTACGATTCCCACCTGTTCATAGTTATATTTCTATATATATAGTGTTTCTATAGACTTATGAATACACCACTGCTTACCTGAAGAATGTAAGAGCAGATGCTGTTGTCTTCTTCCACATCAGAAACAGAGGGTATCAGCTGTTCCAAGTAATCCAGGAGTACATTAGTAGTCATAAACATTAACTTTGTTAACCATTTCAGCACTGAGCACATTTTTGTCATCCAGTTAGAAGTGTTGTCCATAATTCCACCCCTCTTCCCATAACTGCTGAGATGCCAAAGGCAAAACCAGTCAGCCACCAGCAAGAAATTAAGAGTGAAAATTTCACAAAAATGTTTCAGTTTTTACATGAAACTGTTACTGAAATTCTTGTGTGAGTCAATTCAGATATTCAGATAGAGACACAGAGACAGGAAAGTAAACACAGAGATGAAAAGTAAACTCAGCCTGCAAATGGGAAAAGGGCACAGGGAGATCATGTAATAACTTTCCAGGGTAATGCTCTTTCCACTATCCTTAATATACCTGATCCACACTAAGAAGAGGCTAGTAACACTCCAAAGGGGAATATTAGTTTCCACAACAAACATGGCTAGTATAGGATAATCCCCACACTCTTCCTCCCCTCTGGCTCTTTCATCCTCTTTAGACTTCAGGCCATTTGCTCCCCCACCAGACTAGATAAGTGTGGCTAGATGTGGCTCTGCTGCTGCTGACTGCTTTTTTGAAACTGCAGCTTTTATTCAGAAGCAGAGCTCAGTACTAATGAACAGGAATACCTTAACCTTCTTCCTGTCTACTTCTGACTAAGCCCCTGTTCTCTTGTATCACCTGTAGGGCCCTGCCACCAGCTGATCCTGCCCACTAAATCAGCAGAAAGCCACACAGCAGTGCCCACAGCAGATTATTAGCCAAAGCATCTTGAATCTCAGGTGCGACAAATCCAAGATCTGCTTTACAGGAGCACACTACAGCTGCCCAGAAACATCCATAACCCGCTGAATGTTCTGTTTGAAAGCAGAGACGGGAAGTTTGTAATGTTCTCCCATCACTCATCTTCAGTTGAACCTGCTCATTGAAGTGGAATCTTGTGGACCAAGACTTTGACATTTGTAATACAAGTGACCAGAACTACAATTAATAGAATAACCTTGCTCTGTCCTAGAAGAGTTTGGAGACAGCATTTGCTGAGAACTGATCTTTTTTCTGATGAAAAAAAAAAAAGCCCTTCAGTTTTATCTTGTTTATATTATATAGTTTAGATTGGAAAACTATGGCTGAAACATGCCTTGCAACAATTCTTTTTTATTCTCTCTACAGAGTAAAATTATGCTCTGGTTTACACAACGAAAAATTCACCTCTTGATCAAAAGAATTATGTTCATTTATAGATTTTATTTACTCTTATGTATCCCTGGAGAGCCTGGAATCTTATTGCTAAAAACAGATGAATATTACTTTCTTAGCTTTTTCCTTGCAAACACATAAATCTCATTCCATGTAGCAAATATTTGTCTCTAGAGAAAACACATTTAAACTTCCTTGAGATTACAAAAGCTCCACTAAATCAAGAAGCTATTCTACCACATCCAAAGTAACACCTAATTCCATCCCACTCCCCTGTGAAGTGGCCAATACTTCCCACACCCTCTGAGTTTGGCCACAGCCCTGGTGCACCACAGGGCTAGTCATTGCCTCGAAGGGGAGAACCATCCCTCTACCCACAATTTATAGCCCACAGTGTCAGGTAAGGGATTACAGTACTCTGTGAAGATGCTGACAGTCACCTCCAAATCAATTAGCAAGAGGTAGTAACAAGCTGCTATCACTATTAAATATTTACATTAGCTACTCTTGCTGAAGTTCAGGTTGAAAAGGAGCACAGATTAACTCCTGTTCACCAACAGAGCTGAGCTGATGGACAGGCTGAAGGCCCCAAGGACCACTCCTCCCATCCCACATGGTCTCTGCATCCAGCTGCAAGCCTGCTGCTGTGTGTTCCTTCTGCAGCTGTGGTAGTTGCCTGCACTCTTGCAAAGCTAATTCCCCCTCATCAACCCATAGAAATATCGATTTATTTTGATCCTGGAGCAGTTTTCTGTGGAGCCCAAAATTGTCTATTGGGTGCTGATATAAGCTCTGGAAATGGGAGGAAGAAGAGGGATGGTGGGGACATAGGACTTCTGCGTCTGACAGCAACAGGCCATTAGATGAGCTCACCTTCACCTCTGAATCCTGAGCTCTGACACAGTGCAACTGAGAAGTGTGCATCCCGGTGGCAGCAGAGAAGTTGTACTCCTTTCTCACCCAAGCACTTGTCCAGCCTTTGAGGAATGAGAGAGGACACCCAGCCAGTGAAGAGACCTTTCTGTTTCTGAGGAAGTGTCAGAGACATTAATTCCCATATGAGGGAAAAACCTACAACTAGCTCCTGAATAACGGAGATTCAGCAACTTCTGACCTTATCACAAGATGAATGGATCAGCCCTGTCTTTTCTGTTTTGGTTGGATTTTCACATTTTACCTTAACTTTGCCTGAGCTAAGAGTAATTTCATTTTAACTGAATAGCAAGAAGCCATTCTGCAACCTTGGATCTGATAAATTTATGAAGTGATCACAACAGGGCACAAAAGCTCTCCATTTGAAGGCGGGACAAAGATTATAAACAGAAGAGATGTCACTTATTGGTCTAACCTGTACAGAGGGAAGAATTAGACAGCCTTTAGTCATTTAAGCCTTCCTTGATCCAACAAGGACAATTACCTCAGACCACCATAGCTACCACAAATCTTGTATGTTATGTCTTGGATGGTATATGTGAGATATATTTTTTTTGCATATGGATATGCAAAATGGAGATACATATATATATATGTATCGCCATGCCTTGATATAGTATGAAAGATTCAAACAAAAAAGGCAGTATGAAACTATAAATAAAGTAGGGCCTGAGTCTTTGTGTCTGATTTTTTCAGAAATACCCATCAGCCTAAAGAATACATCAAAGGCATTATCTCTATTTACAGATCTTATTCTGCACCTTAGGTCCACCGTAGCTACAGGAAAATATCACAAGTTCTAGCACAGGCTCCAGATCCCGCAGAATATAACACGGTATGAAGATGAAAATGGGTAGAGCTGAGGCATGATGGTCACCAGGAGAGAGAGAAAGGCCTCTTCCCCCAAGTGAGAGCACTGGATTGAAGCTACTGTTGAAGTTAAAAATTAACTTTACCTGGAGTTGTGCGATTCTTCCCTCCTTTTGTCATACCCCTCTGACAGAGGTGACACCTGACAGCCTTCAGACATCATTAATCTCTATTACAGGTAAATTACATCAATGACTGTAGAAAGTCTTTTTCCTAATGGGCAATTTGAATAATACCACCTCAGATTTTCAGCCTCAAGTTCCTGCCTTGACTGGCTTCATGGGTAAATTCACAGCTTTCAAGGAATGGCACTGGCAGAATACAGATCAACTGGGGAGAATTCTGCTATGCTGGTTTTTGTTCTCACTGACAGAACCATAAGGTTTCTCTGATTCCAAAAGTGCTGACACCATTACTGTGAGCAAGAGAAAGCTGGTGTTAAGTTGTGGAGACAGACGTACAGAACTGTTTTGTCAAGAAGGTTGCGGTGTTCACTAAAGGCATGAGACTAAAAATATAGTAGTTTAATTTTTCATCTCTTCCTGTTTGGAATACTACAAAGAACCACTGCAGAGAATAATCACACACTGATAAAAAACCTATTTAAAATACCTGAGGTGGTCTAACCTTTATACCTCCACTAATTTTGAGGCTACGGTCCCTGTAGCAGCTGCTAACATCTTCTACAGCTCCTTTAAATAAAATCACCTTGTCAGCATTTGCCCTTCAATGAATCTCTCATAACATCACAAAGTAATTTAGTGCCTTAGGAGTTTTCGTTTGACCAGTGTCCACAGAATGGTAGTCTTCTGTTGTTTTAGCAAACTCTGTCAAAGACTTCTTACTTTTCATTCATAACCCACAGGTTGCATCTCCCACATGAAGCTAAATTCTGTTTGTGGGCAAATTTCCATGGAAGCCAACACAACCATATACAAGTGTATTTATAGAAAGGTTTTGGCATGCTTCAGTCAACAGTCAGGGCAGCTTGAATAATATAGCAGCTAATACAAGCATTTTATTTATCACACAAACAATTTGTTCCAATTCAATTTACAAATTAAATCACCTTCCAAGATGGGATAGGACACTAACAAAAAGGTACATATAATGATGCAGTCTTCTCTTTCTGCTTTAATCTGTGAATCGCAGCATTGGAAAGCAAAGCTGTGAGGTATGAGAAAAAAAGATTCCATTATCTAAAATTTTAAAATTGATCCATTCTCATATCAGTATTCTCTGGAAACCCAGCCTGCCAGTCCCATATCCAAGTACCTGATGTTCTGCAATGTCTCAGTTCTGAATGTGGTTTTGGGGTTTGGTCCATCACTCCATCTGTCATGAGCTATTCCAAATCATCTGTAATTCTTACTATTACACATGCTCATGTTTCAACTGCCTTTAGTTAATGCAAGAAAAACTGACAGGAAGCAAGAGAAGAATATGTCAAAAGAAAGATAAAGCAAAAGGTAGTTTTGAAGTTCCCTGCCCACCAATAATTTAATTCACCGTGGTCCCTCTGGCAATAAATCAATTCCTTTTCAGTCATTTAAATGTGGATGCTTAAAAAAAAAAAAGAAACTTTTCAGTGACCCACAGCATCTGGAATCTGCTTTATTATTTAAACAGTAAGAATTTTTAATGAATATAATTCAAAACATCTGAAAAAAATTCCGTCAAAGAGATCATAGAATCATACAGGTTGGGAAAGACCTTTAAGATTGAGTCCAGCTGAAAACCCACCGCTGCCAAGTCCACCACTAAACCATGTCCTTAAATTCCATATCTACACATCTTTTCGATAGCTCTAGGGATGGTGACTACACACTTCCCTAAGACAGCCTGCTCCAATGCTTGATGGCCCTTTTAGTGAACTGTCTAATCCTCCCCTAGCACAAGAGGCTGTTGCTTCAACTAGCACAAACCTGGTGCCAGTTCTAAATTTAAGATTAGCCTAGATGAACAATTTGCAGATAGTGGATTCAGCAGTGCTGACAGGCAAATCTCTCTACATGCTGAAACAGACTCCTTAATGCTGTTCTACCAGCTATTTGGAAATATTTGTTTTATGAACTTCTGTAAATATAAAACCACTACAGCTCATGTCTGTAAAATCTTAGTGGAAGAAACAGGCCTTTACTGTCAGCACTAGGATAAAGTAACATTCAATAAAAGAAGCTATCTGAAGATCCAGCTTCTTTGAAGTTCACAGACAAGTTGCTCAGCTGCTTTAGACTATGAGGAAGAATGAGAGTCAAATTAAATGAAATAGCGCACAGCGCACTACTTTTAATCTCTAGGAAAGGGACAACAAATGGAGTGATGGACATTAGAAAAATATATAAACATCAAGGCTTAAAAGTTAACTGTAAAAATGACATAAGAAGCAAAACAGAAGCCAGAAGAATGAAAAGCAGTGAGACAGAGTAGATAGCAATACTTCTAAAAGGTGTTCAAAAGAGATACCATTTAATGCAAAATATAACCTTTATTAGAACATTCCTGGCTAGACTGAAGAGCCATGATTTTCCCCTAACTTCATCTGTTCACTGGAGAGGTTAGGGAGTCCATAACCATATCAGTTAGTGTCCATCTTACTTTTTACTTGTAGAGCATTGACCTCCAGACAACATGCTTTCACAATGGCTTTAACATTAAAGCAATGCAGGGATGAGTAAGGTCATTTCACAAGGTTTTTGAGCTTTTTTCCTAGGTAAAAATGAAATTTCAACATCTTTGAGATGTTGCATATATAAATGCGTTTGAATTAAGCAGAACATTTCATTTCTGCAAATCAGAAATTGTAAGCAAATACAGCTTGCATAAAACATATATATCTTTTACTGGAACATAGATATCTCCCTCCCACAACACTGAAATGTTTAAGTTACAAAGCACTTAGTATTTTGGCAATATCTGTATAACAGAAATTTCCTCTTTCATCAGTTATGTTTATTGCATTAACAAAATAGGAGTCATTCCTTAAATGAAATTCACCTTCAGAGTTCTTTGTAAAGCTGTCATGAGAGAGTTGAAAGGACTGGGACTGACTGTACTTGCCACTTCATTTTTTTTTATTACTCATTTGCATCACTAAAATCTGACTGTATTTATGAAGCTTAAATTACAAGGAAGGAAAACTTGCATTCATGTGAGATTGTCCAAGAGCTTTCCTGCTGGGATCTGAGTGTTCCAGCTTGGTTTAAGCAGCATCTGCAGGAGTAAGCACTTCACCAGGCCTGTTTTAGATGAGAAGTTTAGCAGTCAATATTCGCAATGAGAGCATCTACCTAATTTCTTAACATTATAAAAAAACGCTGGAGGAAATTAATGCCGCATGGCATTTCACACATAGATATCATATGCTTAAGATGATGACATAAATTAAGCTCAAAGCATTTTCTCCAGAGCTTACTTCAAAATGGATGAAAACCTGGTTTGAAAAACAAGGATTACTCAAATTTATTACCTGGATAATATGTTCTACCTGGCTAAACTACTCAGAAAGACAGACATTCAAAACATCTCACATGCTGACTCTTCAAGAAGAAATCACTTCCCTGATTTCAGAATTATTCCAACCACTGAGAGCAAACCACCCAAGACTGTTTCTTCGTGGCTGTGGAGAGCTTAGTGCCCTGAAAGCTGACTACCAGGTGATTTATGGTTCTTCTGGGGAAAGCACAAAAAGGTGACAAGAAAGCAGACTTTCTCCTGACCTCCCATCACAGACAAGGAAAGATAGACTTTAAAGACAGAGAAGCCAGAACGTGCTCAAGTGAAGCATTTCCTGGAACTTTCCTGTTGTGTTTTTTTCTAGACGGAATGAGTCTTATTTGCATACCTGCACAAGCCACACAGTCAATGACATCAGATCAGGGCTACTGACATTCCTCCCTGCCAGGAGAGGAGCAAGTGACTTTTCAGAATTCCTATGTATATAGAAGTATATTTATAAGATCACTTTCCTTTCTGATTCTTTACTTCAACAGCCACAAGATTGCTCCAAAGCCACTTTTCCAATGCTTTCATGTTACAGAAGCAGACAGCTGTTTCTGTGGGGACTAAAGGCCTCTTCTTTATAAACATCTTAAATCCCAGATACAAAGATACAGATAAAACCTGTCCAAATGGGCATGGGTAATCAAGCTGGAGTTTATTGTGAAAGGGAGGATATCAACCTGCACAACTGCATCTCAGCTGCCAATGAAACCTATCAGTTTTCACAGATGATCACAAAAACTTCCAATCAGGAAATACTCGTATCATGATTGTAATAGCTGTTTCAAGGATGGAATTTGTGACTTCCTGTGTGTGGAGCAAAGTCTGAGGCCTTCAAACACCCCCCACCTTTAGAAATCAAACTGCAGTTTTGATTTTCAAATTTCCGATTTTTTTTAAATGATTTTCAAGTCACTGAAATCAATGACATGGTATAAATAATTCATCAAAAATGTGAAAAGTAACATCAAATGTTGAGAAGCAGGTGTAACTAGCAGTGAGTGCAGGTAATTTAATTCCATTATCACTGGACAATAGGAAGCTCAGAGATTTGCAGAAGTGACAAGCCAGCTAGTGTATCTGCTCCTTAGCTTGTTGCTCTATGGTCATCCAGAGGTGGGCCATAGGCACAATGCTGTAGCATCCCAGATAGAGAAGAGCCAGCACTGTCCAGCTTGCTAGGAATATCTAGTAGGAAGACAGCAGTGCTGAAAAGAAGTTGTGCAGTAATAATGCCTCTCTTGCCCTCATCACCTCACAAAGCCTCAGCTCATATGGAGACCACTGACAACATGGTGTTTTAAAAACCTTAATAGTTTTGTAAGATACCCTATTAAGTCCCAGTGGTTAAATATCAGAGTTGTCGAAGTGATAAAACTGCTATGCTAAATGTTTCAATTATTTATTTTTAGGTGAAGCAACTTATTGCCCCTGCCTGCTGTGCATTATGAAAACTCACACAAAATCTGAGACTCACCAAACACTATGACATTTTATAAAAGGTCAGTTTTGCAGCAGGAAAGCACAAGATCAGCATAATAAATATATCATTACAGCAAAAAAGCAGTATAGTATATTGCTTGTTTTTTTCTCTGTACAGTGAAAGCTGGCAATTAGACAATCATGACAAAAATGCTGTTTAAAAAAACCCAGTGCTTATGTAACGTAATTACGTGTTATGAGATGTTTGAAACAGATGAAGGCTCTCATTTCTTGTTTACTCCTACTTGTCTTTCACTCTGATGTCACATGGTCAATAACCTGCAGATTTCTGGAATGCAAATATTTGCATAAACAATTTGCATACTGCAGTTCACCAGCATCAACTTCAATGATCTCACAGATGATTTCAAACTAAAGTGTTTCATTTTACGACGTGGTCCTGAGCTATCCTCCTGTTTACTGGAAGCATTTGCCCGGGTCTTATTAATAGTGGAAGGAGATAATTTTTATCAGATTGGATTAATGTTGTCTAGGTACTTTTACCTTCCATGCTAATATTTTCCCCCTTTCCCATGTAATCCTGAAACCCAAACCAAAATCAGCAATATGGGATAACAACAGTACACACATTACCCTGAAGAGCAAGGCATTACACGCATCCCCTCAAAGTAAAATAAAATTCTGAAAACTGTTTTCTGCCAAACTTAAAGCAGTATTATCTTGCAACCGATGTGTGGAACAACTAAAAACTGGTAAGGACAAATGAATTCAAATGCATCTGCTTCCATAAATTCCTTGTTTAGATACTTGTGTAGTGGCTGCCAGGCTCTGCTGGGAGTCATTTATGTTGCGTTCTTCTCAAGATCAGTACTAACCTCCATGCTGGTGTCCACATGCAGATGTATCTGGCTGCCACCAAGCAGTTAAAGTTCCAATTTTCAAGTTTTTAATGAGGTAATGAAATATAAATACATAACTTATATGCTTTTTTTCCACCAATCATTTTCTCCAGAACACAAACTTTGTTATCATAAACCTACAAACAAGAAAAAAAACCTTATTTGTACAGCAACAAATATTGTAATTCTGACTTCAGGCAATGAAACCAAATTTTATTCAGATGTATTGTCAACTGCTTTCAAGGTAATTCACCCCTGTCAAACACTCTCACACACTCATGCCAGCTTCCTTCCATGCTTCTATCTTTTGAGCAATCAAATCAATAGGAGATCGCATGGGAACATGCTGCCAGCCAAAAACCTTTCAACTAGCTTGTCTGGCTACACCTTGAGTTTTAAAGGCCACTGAGGGGAGAATTAATACTTGGGGTTTTGCACAGAGCCTGTGCAATCATTTCTGGTATTGCTCTGAGGCATTAACACATGTCAAAACAGAAATACTGTTTAAGGGCTATCAACAACAGATGACATCTAAATCTTCCTTGATAAGCAATGCACACAAAATTAGGCAGACAGCTTTCTTCAAGCATGTGCAGCCAGAACTATCCACTTTACATGAGGCCTCTAAAATAAAGTATACCTGACTATGAGGTAAGGTACTTTTAGGAGATCTAAAATACACATGCTTGTGTATACTGATTTTAGCTGCATATGCTGCCTTTCCTATATCCACTTTTTTTAAGCCAGAATTTTCTACTCTCTCCTATCTGACATGAAACAGCAGTGATGCATCAAATTAGCAATTTCTCTACGATTAAAAGGATTCGGGTTTAAGAGCAAAGCACACTTCCAACAGTTGAAAATGAACTGGAAGAGGTGCAAGCTCATTTTGCCTAAATCTTAGTAGGAGGTGTCCCTGCCCATAGCAGGGGGGTTGGAACTAGGTGATCTTAAGGTCCTTTCCAACCCTAACTATTATATGATTCTATGATTCTAGTTATTTAAATCTGCTAGTTATTTAATGAACTGGAAAAGCTGGTCTTTTGGTTCAACTCAAACAAACTGTCTTTGTTCCCAGAGCAGAGTTGCAGAATTCATCTTTCAGCAGAAACCCAAGAGTGCACAGAAGCCTCAGTACACAGCAGGAAAGGTACAACTTGGCATTTTTGTGTTGTAAAGTAAGCCATAGCTTGCATCGTAGAATATTCATTATTCTCATAAATTATCCAGAATAAAACAATGTTATAGCACTTACAGCAAAATGCATTCTAAGTCCCTATGGCAGAATATTGGGTTTGTTTAATGTCAACATCTTGGAAGGTAGGTGAGGGAAAGATGGAGAAGTCCAACTTTATCCATCAGGGCAAAGAGCTATAAATATTTGGAAACTTTGGAAACAGCTCTTGTAAAAAAACTCTTCCTTTACAAATCTGATCTCATACTCTTAAGTCTTGGAGGATGCCCAGCTCTGCCTAGTAAATTCTTCAATGGGAGTATCCTTTATCTTTGTTAGAAAAGAAAAATACACTCTTGTGAAACATTAGCGTGCAGATATTTATGAATAGTTTATAGTAGACATCAGTGCATATAAACCAATATTACCTCTCCGTGTCCTGTTCTGAGAAACAAAGTCATTTGTGACAGGGCTACATGCCGATTGCTCCTGTGTACGGGTAACATCATTGTAGCAGGAAAAACATCTGGAGAACTAGGATTTTTCCAAGAGCATAGGCCAGCAATGCTCCGTTCTGAACTTTTTATGAAGCTTGGCTAAATGGGATGAAAAGTGGATTAGTTTAAATCAAAGTAAAACATTTCAGACCCTCCAAGCCTAGCAGCTGAGGTTCACAGCAGAGACTCGCGATCTCGGGCAGTGTCCCAGCGCCATCTCCTGGGAGTTTTGCTAGCGCTAGCAACACACCTTAACTGGCTTTGTAGTGACAAAAGTAGGCATGCTTCATTAAAGTACTTATATTTTTCTTCTCTCACAGCACTAATCAAGTTTCAAGAACGTTCAAGTACTTGTGTCATTTACAGAAAAATCACCCCAAAAATAATTCTGCTCCCTTTTCTCACTTCAACTTCTGAGTTACCCTCAATTCATGAGCTGTTTGATCAAATAGCGTCACTCTTTGTGTAGTTTTGCCAAAAAAGAAAAGTTTGACCCACATGAAGTAGCATCTTCATATTTTCCTTCCAGAAGCCTTCATTAGGTCTGTAATTGGAGCGCCATGAGGGTGACAGAAGAAAGTGCTCACCCCACATGACCCGAAGTTGAGGAAGGGTAAACCACTGGAAAAGTTGGGGTTGCTTGACACAAGTACAACACAGGCCCTTTTCTAAGAATCATCCTTCACTGCATGACAGGTTCAAAATAAACTACTCAAAGATAATGGCGTTGCTGTACAAGGCAGTTTGCAGTTTTCAGGTGTTACACCAGAAACAGAAGTGCCCTCATGAGACCTCACTTGGAATATTGTGCGCAGTTCTGGTGTCCTCAACATAAAAAGGATATGGAACTGTTGGAAGAAGTCCAGAGGAGGGCCACAAGGATGGTCGGGGACTGGAGCACCTCTCTTATGAAGATAGGATGAGAGAGTTGGAGCTGTTCAGCCTGGAGAAGAGAAGGCTGCGTGGAGACCTCATAGCAGCCTTCCAGTATCTGAAGGGGGCCTATAGGGATGCTGGGGAGGGACTCTTCATTAGGGACTATACTGAGAGAACAAGGGGTAACAGGTTCAAACTCAAACAGGGGAAGTTTAGATTGGATCTGAGGAAGAAATTAATTACTGTAAGGGTGGTGAGGCACTGGAATGGGTTGCCAAGGGAAGTTGTGAATCCTCCATTGCTGGCAGTTTTCAAGGCCAGGTTGGACATAGCCTTGGGCGGCATGGTTTAGTGGGAGGTGTTGCTGTCCCTGGCAGGGGGGTTGGAACTAGATCATCTTAAGGTCCTTTCCAACCTTAACTATTCTATGACTCTATGTTACAAAAGTCTCCTTCCTTGTATAGGAAATCAACACACCAGAGAAGCAGGGCTATATCTTAAAAGAAAGTTCACGTCTTAAAAGTCTATTATTAAAGTAATAAGGATCTAAGCTTATTCTCTTGGTGAAAAGGAAGCTTCATTTTAACAATCAGAAGTTTTCAATGCATAGAATAGATTGATACTGAGTAAGGTTGCCCTCCTCTTGAATCTAGTTCAGAAGCTAGATTTATTCAAATTTGAGGGGCTGGAGGGAAGACTGGAGTACAGAACAGTGGAAGTCACTGCGCCTATCCCCAAGAAATTTTCCTTTGTGGGATCTGAGCATCTTAGGACATCAATACTACATGACCCAAATTCATATACAGAAACTCTTACCCACTTCATCCAGTGATACACAGGAATACATGCATCATGCTTTCCTATAGCCAAGTAAGTTCTGAAGAGAACAGGGATAATTTCAATTATTACCAGATATCTTCATGCCAAAACGTAGACTGAGTTTACATTAAATGCTACTTATCTTTGCTAGGTAAAGAATTGACATCTCCCTTAACACGCAAAAAAACATTCTCTACTCTGCAAGTTAATTGATGAACCTTACACTAAAGCATAAAATAAAATTTAGAGGAGATACACTCAGATTTGAGTTAGCTATGGTACTTATCAGGAAGAAACAGAAGAAAGGACATAATGCCCTAAAATATCTTTTTGCTTTGTTCTCCAGAGGAGCTGAAAAAGAACAATGCAGAGCTAGCCCTTGGCTTATCTAGGAGGAAAAAAAAAAAAAAACCACAATAAAACCATTACTCCACTATTTCCAAAAAAGTGAAAGTAAATATGCTCCTTTCTTGGATAGTTTTTTTTTTTATACCCTCTCTGCTCAGGAAATAACTGGAAATCCTGACATGAAGAAAGCAGATACATGAAGTACAACCCATTCTCTAGGCTACCAGCATATATAGGCTCAAACTTCAAGAACTGTAGAATCATAGAATAGTTAGGGTTGGAAAGGACCTTAAGATCATCTAGTTCCAACCCCCCTGCCAGGGACAGCAGCACCTCCCACTAAACCATGCCGCCCAAGGCTATGTCCAACCCGGCCTTGAACACCACCAGTGATGGAGCATTCACAACTTCTCTGGGCAACCCATTCCAGTGCCTCACCAACCTTATAGGGAAGAATTTCTTCCTCAGATCCAATCTAAACTTCCCCTGTTTAAGTTTGAACCAGTTACCTGTTGTCCTCTCAGTATAGTCCCTCATGAAGAGACCCTCCCCAGCATCCGTATAAGCACACCCTTCAGATATTGGAAGGCTGCTATGAGGTCTCCATGCAGCCTTCGATTCTCCAGGCTGAACAGCCCCAACTCTCTCATTCTATCTTCATAAGAGAGGTGCTCCAGTCCCCTCATCATCCTCACTGCCCTCCTCTGGACTTATTCCAACAGTTCCATGTCCTTTTTTTTGTGTTGAGGACACCAGAACTGCACACAATACTCCAAGTGAGGTTTCACAAGAGCAGAGGGGCAAGATCACCTTCAGCCTGCTGTTCACACTCCTTTTGATGCAGCCCAGGATGTGGTTATCTTTCTGGGCTGCAAGAGCACACTGCCGGCTCATGTTAATTTTCTCATCGACCAACACCCCCAAGTCCTTCTCCTCAGGGCTGCTCTGAACCTCATCTCCGCCCAACCTGTAGCTGTGCCTGGGATTGCTCAGACACAGGTGTAGGACCTTGCACTTGGCATGGTTAAACTTCATCAGGTTGACATTAGCCCACCTCACAAGTGTGTTAAGGCCCCTCTGGATGGCATTCCTTCCTTCCAGTGTATCAACTGAGCCACACAGCTTGGTGTCATCGGCAAACTTGCTGAGGGTGCACTCAATCCCACTGTCCATGTCACTGACAAAAGATGTTGAACAACACTGGTCCCAACACCAATCCCTGAGGGACACCACTTGTTACTGGTCTCCAGCTGGACATTGAACCATTGAGCACAACTCTTTGTGTGCGGCCATCCAG